>JAHUTJ010000311.1:0-10773 GCA_036250325.1 Characodon lateralis | reverse complement strand
AGTATTTTGGAAAAGAGCCAAATCTTTCTAGAGAAATGGGGCTTAATGGTGTTTACTTGGTTATCAGATTTAGCAAAATGATGTTTAGGGACTATTATTCACTAGCTTGAAAACTAACAACCTTTCTGTTAAATACTCTTTAGTAGCAAGCACGTGTTTTTACAGGTTAGCAGTTGAGCTAACAAAAGAAGCTGATAGCTTAGCACCAGATTCAAACACATACCTTTAAAATACCAGGGTTAATAAAAGGGTTAAAATGCATAAGCGCATTTTAACCCTTTAAACGCGCGTTATGATCAATATTCTGTTTAAAATGACCCTTCAAGTAAAGTTTGTCTTAAGTTTAAAAACACACAAACAAAGAACACACAACTGAACATGTGTGCTGCAGATATTCTGCTAGCACCAAGATAGCTGAGTTCAACACAAACAAAACCAAACTTCATAAAATGAAAACATTTAGATAATTTCAATCTNAGTTTGTCTTAACTTTAAAAACACACAAACAAAGAACACAAAACTGAACATGTGTGCTGCAGATATTCTGCTAGCACCAAGATAGCTGAGTTCAACACAAACAAAACCAAACTTCATAAAATGAAAACATTTAGATAATTTCAATCTAAATCCTTCTATTTCTCTGCTCTGCCAAAACCTAACCTCGTAAGAACTGTGCTGAGGAAAAGCTGTCCAGGCAACGATGAAGTTTGAAGAGAGCTCTGTGAACAAAGGGTTAGCTTCCAGCTAACCTCCATAGCTCTGGCTGGAAGACGGCTTGGTCTGTCCGCTGACCACACTGCACGTTAATTGCCGTAATGCGGCTACTCGTTTGTCCTCCTCTCAGGCAAGGAAAACCGCTTCACTCGCCTTGTAGAGACAGCGTCTCTGCAGGGACTTCTCTGGAACACCGTTTGCTTCTACAGGCCTCAGAGAGAAAGTCAAGCCAGGCGTGTACCTTAATTCCCGTTTTTATGAATGAATACTGGGTACACAAAGTTATTCTCTCATACTTAACTCGTGCATATAATCGCGTGATCTTTTGACACTCTTGGATCCAGTTGAAGAATTATGTCTTTTGTTGCCAACAGAGAGACATCAGCACGCTTTGTCTCCACTATCCGGTCCCTCTGGAAGGCCGTGTGGAAGAGGGCGGATGTAGCAACAGCTGTGCTTTTATTTGGGAAGTAGCGTCACTGGAAGTCTGCAGTTATCCGATTTCCTGGCTGTGCCGGAAGAAGGTTAATGCACTTTATTTTGAAAATTCCAGAAGAGTCCGTACCAGAGTTTAATGTAGAAATCCATGGCTGTGGTCCCAACACTATAAAGCAACAGAATCTTCTATGTGTAAAAAGCTACTTTCTACAAGAATTGCAATCGATGAACAACTCTACTGAGCTTTTTAGGAAAACAAATCATGCCAGTAGCAAATAAAAATGTTTTCGTAAATGCACTATTTAATCTCAATAATGACTAATAACTAAGGTGACCTTTAAGAGCTGCTAGAATGGGTACCGTGTCTCTTGTCCCATAAATGCTGGGATAGGGTCCAAGCCCCCACCCATATCAGGATATGGTAAGTATGATAGATAGATATATGGTGGATGGATGGAGAGATGGACGGTAGGTTAGACAATGATATACATTAAAAGTCATTAAATATACAAACTGTTACAGTAAATAACAGTTGAAGGTGTAACAATAAAGTCAGTTCCTGGGTTGATACTGGGTTACGCAAGATGAGACTTAATTTCCGTAATGTCTTTGTTTTGTTTTTCTTTGCAGCACTAGTGGACTTTATTTTTCGACCGCAAGCTGACAGGAATGGGGTGGAAAGAGGGGTAACACATGCAGCACAGGTTACTTGGGCCGGGAGTCAAACCCCTGCATCGAGGACTGAAACCTCTGAATAAGGGTTAATCGTTTTAGCCCTGCACCACCGCCGGGATCTTTCTTTATTGTCAGTCCCGTTTTGATCTTTCTGAGTATTTTAAGGCCTGAACTTGAGAAAATAATTTGCTCCCAGGATTCCTTAAAAACTGTGAAATAGGTGGCCTATCAGTGTACAATCAAGGACAATAAACAGAAAGATTTCTCAAGAGCAATTCTTTTTTTGGGGGGGTGGCGCAAAGTTCAGTGAAATGTAATGTTGAAAATGTACAGATGGAACCATGGTGCTGAATACAGAATACTCAACAATCGGTAGAAATGGCATAGCCAACATGTATTCAATAATCGTATTAATAGTAATATTACTTATTACAATTTGCCACTTGAAAAACTGCTGGTCACCAGAAGGTAATTATTACCATCTGAATCAGAAGTGGCAAATGTTTGATCAAGTAATTCAGCCATAATCAAAAATTGTTTGGACATTCTGTGCTTTTGCTGTTTTCCACTGTTTCTTTCGCTATCTGCTGTCACTTATTCTATTCTCTCCTTTTTTCTCCTCCTAGTGTCAGCGGTGCTCAGCCGCTCGCAATGTTTGGTCCATCCCTCCTGCATTTTACACGACAGTTTAATTTAACCTGAAGTTATGAGGTGAACATGATGTGGTCTGATCCCAAATGTCAATGTTGTTTCATTCTATTCAAAAGTGGAAGTAAATAAAATGTGTGACATGTCTTTTGTTTTAGGTAGCTGCTAACTGGAGGTCAGTTGTATGTGCTTGAGAGACTCAGCCCCTCTGCTCCTCAGATGGCGCTGACTGATGTGTCTGTTTCCAGGTGTTGTTCTTGGTACAACGGACCAAACCACTATACCAACAATGGTTGGGCACAAGCTATAAATGCACCCCTTTTTTAGATGAATGGTGAAGTTCCTTTTTAGTCCTTTAAAGCAAAAAAAAAAAAAGAAATACGTTTTCTTTTATTTTGAAAGGGGGGGGGGTGTCAAGGCTTGGGAGAAAAAGAATACGCACGTGCAAATTTTTTCGGAAAATGATTACTTGCTGGAGCATTCATTAATCATTTTTTTCATTATTCATTCTGGGCATATTCCCATTTAATTTAATTTAAACAAACCCATTAATGGGGATTAACTTCCCTGAATAAGACTTTGCTTCTCTTCCCAATTGCCTCCAAAAAGGGCCCCTTTTTTTGTCAAGTGGAATTACTTGCGAGCGTCTGCAATCTCCTCTGAAAAGAATTATAGAACACAAGGGTGTGCTACACCGTCCTTCCATCCCATTTTGCCTCTCATTCTCCAGTAAATTTATAATCATTTTTCAAAGGAAATATTCCCCCATTGTTGTTGTTTTTTTTTTTTTTTTTTGCTTAGCGGAGGGACTTGCGGGGTGTGTTTTTGCATTAATGATAGCATTATTGCATGTTGTTTTTCATAACTGATAATATGCGCTTGACCATCATAACCATCTCTCCCATGGCTGTTGTCATATTTTCCCCTGGCCTTTGTTGCTGCCTTTTACATGGCACTAATTACAGCCTGAAGAGAATTGTTTTCTAGACTCTGACCTATTCTTTCTACTGAAGGCCATGCTAAGGATAAAAAGGGGGCCGAGAAATTAATGGAAGAGCTAAAGGAAGCAACGAGGAGCTTTGTAGCTGATAAACCATAAGGCATACGTGAATGATAATTGGATGAGAGGATGTGAGTAGAGCCTTGAGCAAGAAATGCACTCTTTTTCTTCCTTTTCATCAGTGATATGCTCAGGATTCTGTTTTCTTCCTGTCTTCTTCTGAAGAATTGAAGTTAGCCAACAAAGAGTACCATCAATTCTGAGTGGAAGATGTGACTACCTTGAGGGGGCGACACTGAAGAAGCTGTATTGTATCCCAGACTGTAGCGCTGCCCTAGATCTGTAATTACAATGCACATTGCTTACAAGAGTGTGTAGGTCGACTCATGTGCATTTAAAATTAGACTTAAAATGACTACATTTCTGATATGCATTTGGTGTATTTCTTATGCAATGTAATATTGCCTTTAGTCAGAATAACATACATAAAGTAAAACTATGAAAACTTTAACTTAGCAAATAACGTGCCTTTAAAAAAGATAGGTATTTTGACAGACAGGTATTTTGCACTGTGCATGATTTGAAACTGGGTAATAGGGGAAACACTGGGTTTAGCTGTTATCGTGTAAAGGTGATTAAGCTACATTAACGTATAATGTTTGTAAATCAGTCTTAATCAAAAAAGATTATCTGGGCAGTGGATAAAAGCACAAGGAGATCCCTGATTATTCTACAGGATTCAGAATGTAGTTCAAATAAGCACATAAATCCCCATCTCGATCAAAAATGTGACAACTGATTACAGCTAATAGCCAGTCTTCCGATAACTATTCACTACTGTAAAAAAAGAAAAAAAGTCATCCTTTTTTTCATATTTTGTTGCAGCACTAGAGGTCTTTATTTTTTTAATAGTAGGTAGACGGGAAAGAGGGCAAAGAGAGGGGGAGACATTTGGCAAAGGTCACCAGGTCCGGGATTTGAACCCGGGACAGCCACATCGAGGACTATAGCCTAAGCACATGATCACGCACTTAAACCCTTACACCACCTGCACTACGCCAGTCATCCTTATTTTGAATCGGTTGCTGGTCTTTTCACCCCTTCATCATTTTGTAAATTTCTGGTTTCCTCTGTTTTGGTACTCAACTTTTGCAGTTATGATATTGTGCTGTCTAATGCTAATACGTTTCATATGTACATGTTCTGAATTACGTTTCTACATTCTGTTCATAGCATACTTAAAAAAAGGTGTTTCAGCCATTATAAACAATACAAACGCTCAAAACTACATTGATTAAAAATCTAAGAATTACCTGGCAGTTATCACCAAAAACACCATGCATGGCAACATCTTGGACTTCCTATGTTTGAAGCCCTTGGGCATCCACTGACATGAGTACAAAGTTGATTGAACTAAATCTAAGGCCCTGAGGCTATTTGAAGTAACTAGTAAAAAGCATGTTCTGTGGGTCAAGGTTCACAGGTGTGTTCTAAGGTGTGTGCTCTTTGTTATAATTATTTTGGCATGTTGAAAAGTCCGACTGGAGGGGAATGCAGTTCTTAGTATTGGTGCTTTGCCAACTCCTTTTTTTCCAGACTGTCACAGGTATTGATTATCAATAACACATATTTTCACCACACAGCCCTTCTACACAGCTGGGAGATATTTTCCTTTGGAAAAATGGAGGCAGTATTTATCTAATTACACTCAACACTTAAATAAAATGATGTAAAGCAGTGCTTGGTTTAACAAAGCAAACTACATGCATACATCGCAATGCAACAATTATTGGTTATTATTCACAACGAATAAATAACTCTTTGTCCAGCTAACAGCATGACGCATATTTGGTTCACAAAATCAAGACAAGCTTTAAACAAATAATCCTTATGCATTTGTTTTTATAAATAAAGGTTTCACAAATCTTGAAAATGTCTTTTAAAGAATCTTTGTTCTGGTCATGACTGACCGCTCATTTTTCAACATGTATGTTTTTGTGTGACTTACCTGCATTGGCTACCACCTGCCCACTGTGAACTTTCCCTTTCCCTTTTGTTTTGTTTTTTTTATTTTTACTCACCAGCTTCGCCCATCTGCCTGTCTGTGTTTAGGTCAAACTCCGAATCCAACCAGCTTCTTGGCAAACACACATGTCAGATGATGCCTTTAACACACATTAGAAATGTCAGAATAGATCTGTTGATTTTTGCCAAATGCAGTTATCAATTTAGGCCAACAGGTAGTGTAACTGAGCATAAGAAAGAAAGGAAGGAACTTCAAAATATTGTGTTGTGACAATGAATCTGAAAATATTATTTAATATTTAATATTAATATTTTAATAGTTTATCAAATAATATTTCGGTCTGTTAAGGGTTATCCTGTGAATACTAGCTCAGTAAGGCGGTGGTATTAGGACAAAATAGAAAGGTGTGAGCCAAGCTCTGACTTTATTGAACAGCCAAACTCTGACACACATGGAATGAATTCACATAATTTCTTAAAAAACAATAATTTATTAACAAAAATAAGTCAACTCAAAGTCAAACATATTTCAATCAACAAACTCTTTACTATGCTAAAACAATCCAACTAAACTACCAAGCAGAATTAAAGAATAATGAAGACTAATGGAGTTTAAAAGAAAATTCAGAATGAAAGACTCACCCTCGCCATCTCCACCGTCCAATGACTTCCCCGTGCATCTCCCGGCCTTACAATCAGCAACCTGTCCACCTGATTCATCATCCAATCACCTTCCGACGCTTTGTTTTTAAAGGACCTTCGGCTGTGTTCCTCCTCGCTTGTCAGCTGAGCTCATCCCTCCTCCACTCCACCTCCACCATCTTCCTTCACATCTACTCCTGGCTTCCTCGCTCCCTGGCCACCAATCCACCACCAGTGTCGGATCAGGGGGAAGACATCTCTAAATGTAAGCCTTACAAATGATCATCTTAGCTCATGTCATTCACAGCATTCATGTCTTCCTCCCAGGTCTGAGCGCCAAAGATATAATAATGTAATTTCACATCATTAAAACTTTTCTGATTGCCAACCCTCTCTTTGTGAGTATTTTCAGATTGAAATGGGCTATGTACAATATAAACAAGTTGATTAAAGATGATTGAAAATCATGACCAAAAGAGTGATGCAACATTACCATGCAGTGTTCATGTTTGAGAACCAAGGATTATCTTGAAGACTCTGGAAATGAAGTTAAGTTAGTCTTGGAACCAACTTAGGCAATAATCAGTACACCTTTAGACAACCATTCACAATGCAAGATCAGATAAAATATTATTTTAATAAAATAATGTTTAAAGAATGATCTGCTGAATAACACCAACCTTCTGGATGACTAATTATCAACGGTGTCTCATTATACGCCTTAATTTATTACATTAATATTCAAAGAAATATTATTAAGGAAATGGTAAAATATTCAAGGAAATATTTTGGAAAATAGACAAATCTTTCTGGAGAAATGGGGCTTAATGGTGTTTACTTAGTTATCAAGCTTAGTAAAATAATATTTAGGGAAGTATTATTTACTAGATTGAAAGCTAACAACCTTTCTGGGTAAATATTCTTTAGCAGCAAGCACGTGTTCTTACCTGTTAGCAGTTAGAGCTAACAAAAGAAGCTGATAGCTTAGCACCAGAATCAAACACACACCTTTAAAATTACCATCAATAAAAGGGTTAAAATGCATAAGCGCGGACGGCGCGTTATGATCAATCTTCTGTGTTTAAAATCACCCTTTAAATAAAGTTTGTCTTAACTTTAAAAACACACAAACATAACACAAAACTGAGCACGTGCTGCAGATAGCCTGCTAGCACTAAGATAGCAGAGTTTCACAAACAAAACCAAACTTCAGAAAATGAAAACGTTCAGATCATTTCACCCTAAATCTCTCTGCCCAAACCCTAACCTCGTTTTAAACGTGTTGAGGAGGAGTCGTCCGGGCGACGACGACGTTTGAAGAAAGCTCTGTGAATAAAGAGTTAGCTTCAGCTAACCTCCAGAGCAGTGACTGGGGGGCTTCTCTGTCAATCGACCAAACTGCACGTTACCACGGTGATGGGGCTCCTGTTGTCCTCCTCTCAGACTGGGAAAACCACTCCACTCGGCTTCGTAGAGACAGCGTCTCTACTGGGGACTTCTCTGGAACACAGTTTGCTTCTGCAGGCCTCAGAGAGAAAGTCAAGCAAAATTCTTATACCTTAATTTCCCCATTTTATGAATGAATACCGGGTACACAAATAGTGATTCATTCGTACTTAACTCGTGCATATGATCGCATGATCTTATGACACTCTTGGATCCAGTTTAAGAGTTTATGTCTGTTTGCCAGCAAAGAGACATTAGCGCGCTGTCTCCCCGGCCAGCCTCGCACGGGTTCGGGTGGTAGAGGAAGGACCATTGGAAAGGTGGGGGTTTTATACGGGCAGTGGCATCATGGGAAGTCTGCTGTTTCCCCCTCCTCCCTTTCTGAAGTTGTGCTGGAAGTCGGTTAAATGCAATTTATTTTGAAAGTTCCAGAAAAGTTTGTACCGTATCTTTCATGTTGTATCCATGGCTGTGGGTCCCAACAATTGGCTTAGCATTCCTTTTTTATATCTTCACCTCAACTAGATTATTTACCAGAATAGGCAACCTCTGGAGAAATCACTTGCTAGGCTGTATATTTTTGCCATTTTCCTTATAGTAATGAGATTTTGGGTCATATTTATATTTTTCAACCTCACGTCCTTTTTTTATCATACATTTTCAAAGTTGTTTGCACCAATACTGCAGTGGAGGAAAAACAATGAAAGCAGTGTAGAAGTAAACCAAGAATGGGAGCTTCAATGTTTCTGTTTTATTCAGCAGCACCCTTTAATAGTACAGGCTCAAAAAGGAACACTGGCATGAAGCGTTGACCACCAACCAGACGTCCCTCAATTTAAGAATTGTAAGAATGTTCATATAGGGTTTAACTCTAAATATAAAAAAAAAAAAATCTAAGTTATTCCCCTCTGTCTCTGAAACGGTACAAGTCAAGGTTGTGTGACCTGCACTGAAGACCTGCTAATTTCTGAAGGAAATAGTCTACATGACAAGTAGTTGAAGTTCCTTATGGTACCTAACTTGCCATAAGGAAATGTAGCATTGAAGAACTGGAAATAACCCCTACCATGTAAACCTGAAACATTAATTTTCATATTGCCAAATTAGTAGTGTTGTTATTGTATTCTTTTTGCTGAACAACTGTGGGAAATGACTAAATAACTTAAATAAATGTATCTGTGGCTCAGACATTCTGATTTTTATTTGCAAGGTTCAAGCATGGCAGATTGGCACATTGTTGAGGTTAATAATTGTCTAAGGTAGGCCTGTCCCAACTCACAAAGCTGAAATGAGCTAATTAAGGAGTAATGCGAGCATATCACATTCAGGTGCTGACTCACGTGTTGTAACGTGTGAAATGAAAAGTGCACATACATAAATAAATGTTCAGAATATTCAGTTATGAATGTAACTTTAAAGTGTTTGGCGATTGTGTTGGAGCAGCTTGAGAACAACATGTTAGTGATGCCAGCCAAGCCCATAAGCTTTCATACAGAAATGAGACCAGAGGGTACATACCAACATAGATAACACATGCGATTCAAATAATACCCGAACTAAAACTCTACATAAGAGGGTAAAATGAACAAATACATGACAAGTTTAAAAAAGATCTAATAAAGGAGAGTCTTTCTGCACCCATTTTGTCATCATTCAGTTTTTCATCTTTCTCCCTGGAGCCTTTTGGTGAAGAAATGCCAAATGATCACGCTTCTGTGAGCACCATCTGGCAGCTTGTACTCTTACAGCACCCATCACAGCTCTTTCTTTTCTGGCAACCTACTACATCACAGTCTTACTCTCAACCCTTTGATGAAAAGATAATAAACTAATAAGAAATGAATAATAGTCTTGTTAAGTCATGTAGCACCATGATACACTTTTTACATTAATTACTGTTACTTTGCACAGCTCTACATTTATGCTTCTATTATAATAATACAAAGGGTATAGAGTGCAAACTTACAGAGTTTTTATGCTTTAGTTGTTTTGAAACATTTCAATGTTTCACATAATCACACATATGTTAATGTCAGTCAAAGATAACCAGAGGAAATACAATTTTTAAATGAGGATTTAAATTAGCTATTTTTGTTAATCAAGAATGAATTGTGATTCACAATTATACACTTGTATCATGAAGAACCAAAACAACTGCTAACCAAAAAGGACACCAAGGCCCTTCTCATGTTTGCCAACAAACATCTTAATGATCCACAAGATTTTGGGAAAAACACTTTGTGGAGTGTCAAGAGAAAACTGGACACTTTTCTGGAGGACCACATCCTGTTAAATCTCTCCAAAAACTAAAATGGCATTTCAGAAAAATCATGGAGACAGTCAAACATGGTGGTGGTGGTGATGTTGTGGTCTGGGGCTGATTTTCGTCTGTCTGTCTGTGTCTCTCTCTCTCTCTCTCTCTCTCTCTATCTATCTATCTATCTATCTATCTATCTATCTATCTATCTATCTATCTATCTATCTATCTATCTATCTATCTATCTATCTATCTATCTATCTATCTATCTATCTATCTATCTATCTATCTATCTCTGTGTAGTGGCTAAAATGTCACAGAATATTTACATCAGCCTATCAAGGGACCTACAACCTGCAAAAAACACAGCAACGATAGTATTTAATCAATCTTGATATTGAAGAATTGATTTTCATTGCATACTGTATTAGGCAAAGAGTGTTTTGAAGCAAGTAATCTGGTTTTATGCAATTCCCCAAAAGCCAAAGCAATTGGGAGACTGAAATAGATTGAGTTAGCTGACAGAGATTAAAACAAGTAAGAGAGTAAAACAAGGAATCATGTATGACCATTACATAAAAACCACACTAACTTTTGTAATCTGCCTATGCATCTACCTTGAAACTATCAATGGAGGTATTGCTGCAATTAACTTTGTGTACTCTCTTTGTTTTAGTTTTTTCCTATAAACAGTACACCCGACCCACTGATTTTTTTTTGTTTTGATGTGCATTTCTTGGATGGAGTTGCTGACAGAGATATATCTGCAAATAACTCTGTGTTCCAGTTGTTTTTCTGTCAATTCAATTCAATTCAGTTTATTTATATAGCGCCAATTCACAACACATGTTGTCTCAAGGCACTTCACAAAAGTCAGGTACATACATTCCAATTAATCCTAATCATTGAACAGTGCAGTCAGATTCAG
>JAHUTJ010000310.1:0-39517 GCA_036250325.1 Characodon lateralis | reverse complement strand
AAATGTAGTATACATGATCATGACTTAATGATGGACATGTTGACACAGTCAATTGATGATGTCGTTTTAGCCCCGCCCACAAACAAACAAGTCACTGCAGCTTCCATCAGGAAGGTCTGATTTATTCTAAATTTTGAATGCTTTATGCCAGCCCGAAACTCTGCATGACTGAAGATCATATGACATGTTGCTCACAGTGCCACCTACTGGCGATATTTTCAAGTGAAGCGGTGTCATCATGTGTGGCATGTAGGAGGCGATGCCAGGCTCCCGCGGTCGCTGCACAGGCCGAGTTGCGCTGAGGTGCGAGGGCCTACAAGGCTGCTTGCAGCTTTAATGTTATTTTTGTTTTCATAAAAAAAGGGGACGGGAGGTGGGTAAAAGACTATAGGGGGCGCGCTTCTCTTCTGCAGCACTCAGATGAAGCGACCAAGATGAAGTATTTGTTCAAGATAATTCCCTTCTATTTATACCACTATTTCTACCAAAGTCTTTTGCAAGGCAAAGTGTTGGTGGTGACTAATTCAGTTCAAGTGAAAACGAATGATGTCTAACGACAGCTGAAATAAAAGTAAATTCGCAGACTAAAATATTGGTTAATCCGAGTGTCACGCTTTTGTAACAAGTTAAAGCAAAAGCGGAAGTGGTGAGTAGTGATGTATCTTGTGTCAGGTGGATGCTTGGCGCTGTAGCCGCTGCTCCCTTCCTGACTCGGTGAAGCTGACAGCCGCCGTCGTTCAGGACCAGAGACCGTTTGGGGGTTGGAGTCATGTCGGCAGCTGCTCAGGGGACCAGCAAAGCGGCCCACAGTGATGTGGGCCCGAAAAAGAAGAAAGGACCGGGCGCCCTGGCCACGGCCTACCTGGTTATTTACAATGTTGTTATGACAGCCGGGTAGGTAGCGTGGTTCCTCGTGCTAACACTGCCGCTGCTGTGGTGGTGGAGCGTGCGTTTGCGCTGTTTAGCAAATCCGGGCTGGACGTAAGATAACGTTTCACCGTTTGCAATATGCTGACTTACAACGGTTCCTATTGTCGGTTCTGATTTAGAGTCAAGCCGTTAAATTTCCTTTGCATTTATGCACGGCTTCCGACAGTTTACAGCGATTACAATAAGCAGAGCAACAGACAGACAAGCAGCCTGTGACTGAAGAGTCCCCACTGGGATCCACATTAAGATATTTAGACAGATGGTTCATTGTTTGCTCACAGTGTGCATATGCCCAACACCGTGATTTTAGTTTCACATTGCATTTATTTATTTAGTGAGGGAATATTTAAGATTTTACATTTATTTCTATAACAAAATTATTGATATCCATGTTAGATTTCGTTTTAAAATGATTTCAGGTCAGATTTGTTTCTAATAGCCAATGAAACAGGCATCAGCCAAAAAACCATAAAAAAATTTAAAAGAGACATCAATTTAGAACAAATAGTTTTATTTCTATGTCATTACAAATGGCATGTCAAAAATTATTTATACTCTGCCCAATAATCAATGAACATTTGGCATTACAGCGATCAAACTATTTACACCAAATAGTCACTTAGACTATTATAGTAGTTGAAGTTATTAAGTTAACTTTTGAAACATAGTGGATTGTAGGACGGTTTGCTGTTCTTGATGAGGCCACAGCAGCCAGCCAATCAGGTACTAGCAGGTTTGAAGGCCCGCCTCTTTAACTGCAGTTTTTACTGGAAGGTTATAAACATGTATAGGCAAATATCATTTAGCCTTCATTTCACAGAGAATATAAGGGGAATGTAATCAGCAACAGCAGTATAATACAGCAGCTTACAGTTAAGATAGTTGGTTTCTGAACAGTGTTGCACATTGTGTCCTAAATAGTCCATTATCAGTTATTTCATAACCTCTGACAAGCAGTAGGAGCTAATAAATCCCTCTACGTGTCTTTTTATTGCTCTGATTTTTAAACTGTTGCACAATGACACAGTGGGTGTTTTTTTTCCTCACTGTTCCAACCAGTTTGGTCAGATTTACCCCACTCAGTACTGATGCACTGCTAGACAGTGCTTGCTATGTAGTGGAAAAAATGTTGGAGTTGCAGACTTGCAAATTCTTGCAATTACTTCTGTAGGAGCCGTTTATGTTCTTGGCGTTGGGTTATAGTTTGATTTATTTTATTTTATTTGTTTTGGGTGGTGTTTTCACGCTGGTTTTCACACTGACCTATATTTGGTTCTACCACTGGTGGCGGTGTGGGGTAAAAGTTATATAGGCGCAGAGGTGAGAAGGCAGAAGGTTTGGGTGAGGGAAGGTCCTACGGTTTTTACCGCTCTATTGGCCAAAGCCTAGCTTTTATTGGTGGTCTTGTGTTGTGTTAGAGCACAATGGATTAAACAATCCAACCTCGCAAGCTGTTCAATAAATGGGAGCATTCCCCAACATATTTGGCAGTCTGGATATTATTTGTAAGTGCGTTGGAACCTGGATCCGCCCAAACCCAGAAACGATCAAAAGAATGGAACATGATGGTTGCTACAACTTCCTTAACTGGTGCACATTGTTCCTTATTCGGATATTCATCTTAGACTAAATTTGATGCTGTGGCAGAAAGATTCATGCCA
Source organism: Characodon lateralis (assembly GCA_036250325.1). Taxonomy (NCBI): domain Eukaryota; kingdom Metazoa; phylum Chordata; class Actinopteri; order Cyprinodontiformes; family Goodeidae; genus Characodon; species Characodon lateralis. The sequence continues at coordinate 36,926 of JAHUTJ010000310.1, read as the reverse complement.
AACATGCGGTGTATAGGAATAATTATCAGGCCTGCTCTTTTTACCGCTAACTGTTGTTGCTTTTGCCAACAGATACGTTGCTTCAGATGCTGCATGACATTGGCTCAACACCTAGTTACAATGTTATTGTTGAATACTGCAAAAACTATACCGATTATCATTAACGCACCCTTGCCTTGCGCTTTTTTTATTTTTTCCCATCAGCTCTGCATCTCTACGACATTGACAAATCTTCTGTAAATTTAAGCATATCGGTGAGAATTATAACAGCACTTCAAATATTACATCCAGTCCTCCACTGCCATTTTGATGTGCCATTGTTAGTTGTGATTCAGCATATGGTGTAAAGAGTATTTTACTAGACACCAGAATTTTAGTTTTTATGTCAGATGTAGTTATGGGCCGGTTATCTCATTTTCACAACCTTAAGTAAAAATGTCACAGTATTAAAACAAAAACTTAAACCAAACGTGTTTTTATTTTGGTTTTCTAAAAGTTTGTGTTTTTATGGTCAAGAGAAAAATGTAGAAGCTTACTTTTGACCAGCTGATTGGCAGTGCACAGCAACAAGTCGGGGAAGGCTAGCCCTGCATTGCTTTGTGCTTTATATATGCCGAGAAATCCTATTTTGCTCCAGCTCCATGCCTATTCAAATGTTATTTTTTCTAAAAGTAGAGACATGTTCAAGCTTTAGTTCTTCAACTTTGCACCGCAGGCTGGACTATCCTTTACAGTGTACTTCCTTCTATTGGGCACTAGTCATTTGCTAACCTGATGAGATCATTTATTAAATACGTTTTTGGAGTGTAACTCTGTCCTTCCGTCTGCTTCCAGGTGGCTGGTGATTGCCGTGGGTCTGGTTCGAGCTTATCTGGCCAGAGGAAGCTACCATGGGCTGTATTACTCTATAGAGAAGCCGCTGAAGTTCTTTCAGACAGGAGCTCTTCTGGAGGTCAGATAACCATGAAGACTGGCACAATTCTGACTTTTCAGAGTATAAGGCATGATGTTTCAGGGTTCACTTGGATCAGCACACTGTTTCTGAGCTATAAATGGTGATGTTTAGGATGTAACACTGGGTTATTTCTTTAGTCAAATAGGTTCCCATTTCATGAGTTAATAAGCCGTCAGGCTAACAAAGCTGTGCCTAGCCCAAGCCTTGTTTTCTGTTATCTGTAGAGTGTTTGGTATGTCCTGAGTTAAATGTCAGCCTAATAACCTTGCATGCCTCACAGCATGAGTTAAAGGCACAGAGCTGAAAATACATGTTTGATACTTCACTTTTATAACTTTCTGTTTGATTCCAGTCGATCAGCATAGAATGACACATTTATCTGGTGCTGCAGTGAGAGATGCTTCACTGATTATGAATTTAACGTCATTCCATCAATGAGCAGATCATTTCATTTTTAAAACCCCCGTTGCGACTTACTTAAACTATACGTTGAAGATTTACTCAGCCAGATCTCGCTTATTGAGCTGTACATATTACAAGTACCTGTCTTCATAGTATTAATGGAAAGCAAAAACCCGACAAGTTGTTGGCATTAAGAAAATAACAATAATGCATCTGAAAAGAAACTTTAGCAGATCAGGTCCTGTAACTCTGTGCTGTATGGTTGAAATGAGGTACCTTTGGGCCTTCCAGAAGCACATTGAGTAATTTTCTCTTTTCATTTCACAGATCTTGCACTGTGCTGTAGGTGAGTGTCTGCAATTCTCCTCACTTCTACCGCTTTCTGTGAACAGCTTGTTTAAGGATAGAAGCTGGTAACAGTTTTCAAGGTCATCACAGCAAGTGTCTCTAAACTTTATTATTCCAAAAGTTATTATTATAAGAAATGTATACAATCAAAGTATACATTTTTAAATAGGTTTATAGGCCAAAAATAGTGTGAGTTCTTTGTTGTTATGCTTTTATTGAATAGAAATCAAAAGAAAAATGGCCAATTATGACCTCTGCCCTCTTGAGTCTTTTATCTCTACTTCTCAAAAAATTGCATTCATACATCTGTAATTACTTTACGACTTGTAAGATCTAAGAAAAAAATGTCCACCTAAATGTGACTTAATTTTTATGGTGCTGTCCATCCACTTTGTTATTTTTGAGCTAGCTGAATTTTCCCGTTGTAAATAGGCCTCTGCAGCTAAGCTCAGAGCAAGAAGGTACATAGTAACTCATAGCTCCATGATTTCTCCACTGGCTTATAAAATAGACTACGTTTTTATTTGAGCAGTTGTTAAACAGCTGACCAAAATCCTCTTGAGTATCAGATATATTTACTATTTGTCATTACTTGTGTTCTATTGTTTAACATAAGCAAACTTTGGAACTGGCAATTTTGCCCCAAAATTATTGTGTCGTTGAGGTTAAACAGCGACAGTGCCCGAGTCCAGCGGAACTCATGTTTGGCTCCATATGCATCAATGTAGGGGTATTATTTTGTTGTTGGATGTTTTTTACAGCTGCTACTACACAGTCAGCATGTACACCTTCAAGTATGAGACGGCTTGTGTCTCAGAGTCCAACAAATGCTAGCTATGTTGGCAGCTAACACAGCTGAGTCCAAACAACAAAGCGGTGGGTCTGAAATATATATGTGATGCATGCCTGAGCTAAAGTTTGAAGCCTAGATGAGGCAAGGTAACCATTGGCCACTACAACAGCTGGTTACCACGGAGACTGAACACAGTTCTAGTGGTGATATGTTTCTCACCTTGCTGACTCCTCCTGCTGCATGGGCATCAAGAGATGTGACAGATGCTTTTCTCCTCCCAAGTCTAAAGGAAGACACTTTTTCATCAGTGGCCGAACTACATGAAAAATGACTTTTTACATTAGTCAAAATCTCCACCATAGTAATTCTACTCTGTCACCTTTGATTACTCAGCTATGGATAAACTCTGTCTTTACACAAGGCCAATTTTAGGATGTGCTTTCCTTCAGTCAGATCAGAGTTGTTGTTCTTTTGATTTGAAGTGAAATTAAACACATTTTTTTGGTACTGTTAGTAGGGGCTTTGGGACATCTGATGATTGGTCTCTTGTTAAATAAGAAATGTATTTGTCCAATGAGGAACAAAAAACAATCCAGCTGGTAGGTGTTTAAAAATGACCCACAAAAGTACAGCCAAGGCCCAGTTTGTTTTGCGATGGAGCATATTTAAAGTTTCATCTTGATCTTAATTTCAGGAATCGTACCGTCCTCTGTGGTCCTGACGGGGTTCCAGGTCATGTCTCGGGTCTTTCTCACTTGGGCCGTGACTCACAGTATCAGAGAGGTATATTGAGTTTATTTCCGTTTATAATGCAGCAAACTGAATCAGCTTGTCTTTATTTAAATGGTTTCTTATGGCATTTTACAACCTTTATGTGCCAAAGTAACCAGCTGATGTACTCTTTGCCCTGTTCATAGATTGGAGGAAAGTACATGTGTGAGTAAAAATAGAAGATCGTGCTAGAGGATTTCAGGAATGAATCTACTAGATCTTAATATTCCAAATAATATATGTTGTTTAACTCTGATCTTTTGTTTTTTAAGTGTGTCTGATGTTACTGACATTTTTCTTAAGCTATCCTCTTTCCCGCTTATGTCGGAAGAGCATATTCGTCGTGTTATTGAAACAAAGTGTGTTTATCTCTCTAACATCATATCTGCTTCGGTTTTAACTCAATATTCTCAATATCAAGTGTCGATGAGCCTGCAGTGTGATCTGAAGCAAACAGCATGGTCCTTGGTTGAAAAGGTGTAGATGCGAGCCCATCTTTTTCCGTGTCCTCTCCAGCCATCATCCCCTGCGTGTGTTTGTGTAGGTGCAAAGTGAGGACAGTGTGTTGCTGTTCGTCACAGCCTGGACCGTCACGGAGATCATCCGCTACTCTTTCTACACATTCAGCCTGCTTAATCACCTGCCGTACCTCATCAAGTGGGCAAGGTAATAATTCCTGCCTCAGTGTTAATAGGATGGTGCAGAATTATTCACAACCCTTGAATTGTTTGTCACATTTTGTTACATTACAGTCAGATACTCCAAGAAATACTTAAGGATTTTATGTTATAGCCAAATGCAGAGTTGTGCGTAATTGTAAAGTGGAAGGAAAATCATAACTGATTTCAGGACTTACTTAAAGTATGGTGTGCATTTATATTCACCCCCCTTTGATTTTGACCGCCCTAAACAAAATCCAGTGGAACCCTTTAGAAGTCACCTAATTAGTAATAAGTCCACTTGTGTGGACAGCATCATGAAGACAAGGAACACACCAGACAGAGCTTGAGGTGAATGAGCACTTTAGCAAAGGCCTGTATAACGCCGCGTTCTATTATTAGCTTTACAACGTGTTTTTCGTTCATCTGTCTGTACACCCACTCATGTAGTGCTTCCTGTTGTATATTTGCACAGTTTATCTAAGCAGCATTTTAGTCTCACAGGACATTGGGCACATAAGGAGCAATAGGGCGATTCATTGTCCTGCTCAGTATACTTTGACACCTTGATATGAGCCTTAGCTGCACCAGTAAGGCAAAGAAGACAACCAGTTATGGACTGGTCAGAGATAACTCAGTACAGTCAATCCACAGTCTGCATTAACCAAGGAGATTATGTTGGAACTTATCTTTGATACAGTAAAACCAAAGACCACTGTTCAAAGACAGTAAGAACATTTCCATAGTCACCGATGTAAGGCAAGTTTATTTGTAAAGCACATCTTTACGACAACAAGACAATTTAAAGTACTTTACATGATGACAAAAACACTTGGAAAAATACATAGCAGTGGAATGATAAAGGAAAGGAAAGTTGGACTACAGATTGAAATTATTGACCACAACTTTCTTGTAAAATCGTGAGACTAAACGAACCCCCTGCAGGAAAACAACACTTAAGTATACATTGATACTGGTAAGCAACCCATGTGTACACAAAGAATGAATACACGTTAATACAATTTGCCATAGTAATTCCTCTTGCACTTTCTGGCGTCGGTATTCAATTTAGTTGAAATTTTTTACATTTACAGACTGTGCTACTGCAATGCATCATTAGATAACTACATAAACTACCGTAGAAAAGTACTAAAGCCCCCCACAATTGTCTACTTCATTATTTAAGAACCAAACCTAAAAAATGTTGACCTTCAGAAAGCCTGGAGAGATATTGCCCAAGATCAATAAAAAGAATGACAGGATTGTTCGCCCCTGAATAATATTTGTATAAATATATTAGAGTGCCTCAAGGTTTTTACTAAGAATTGTTAGTACAAGTAGTCAGGTTAATCGTAAATAATTCTATCTTCAGTACTTTAAGATTTATACGCTTTTCTTTTTTTATGTGTTTAAATCATACAATGTTTTAGTTCCAGTGTTTATGTAACAGCTCAGTACTCTACTTGCATTTAATGCTATACATTTGCATATGAAAAGACACCTGACCTTTTTCTTTTCTCTGTTTCAGATTAAATCAGACTAAAGATTCCTTAAAAATAATTTCTATTTCTTGAAAGCCAGAGAACTTCAAATTCGCAGGTTAACACTCACTACCTTAGTATTTGGTAAAATTGTCTTTTAATTTGTATGACTATGGCCAAACATTTTGGGTTGCTGGAATGTTGGCCAGTTCCCCCCGACTGTTTCGGGTCGGTTATGATTAGAAAAAGGACGTCTGTTTGCTGATTGAATAAGAATGATGAGAGAGATTTTTCTTTCAAATTTTGAAGTTTGCATAATTACTATGTTTTAAGTAAATTGTAAAAGCCCAGATGACAGTGTCATTTCTGTGTGGGCTTCTAATTGGTTCATTCACAGCCTTTTAAGTGGAGGTACAACTTGGGCTTGGAAGCCTGCAAACACGATCCCAGATGTGACGTTCCTGGGTGACTGCATCATGTTGTGTGGGGGTTTTGCTCCAGGAGGGACTGATTCATTTCACAAAATAGAAAGGCATCCCGAGGAAAGCACGTTATGTGAGAATATTGAACCAATACCTCAAGGAAGTTAAAGCTGAGGCACAAATAGGTCTTTCAAGTGGACAATGACGCTTATATACATGGATTAAGGGACAAGTGGTCATAAAATAAGCCCTGATCTCAGTCCCAGAGGATATCTGCGGGAAGACCAGAAAATGTGTGCGATCAAGCTGGACTACAAACCTGACTCAGTTAAATCATTTCTGTGTGGGCCAGAGACCCTGCAAAATGTTTTGAGAAGCTTGTAGAAGAATACCCAAAAGGTTTGACCCAAATCATACAGTTTTAAAAGCAACTCTACCAAATACTAGGGAAATGTGTGTAACCTTGAGAATTTGGAAAAAGCTCTATAATACCACATAAAGCTTGTTGGTTTGTTTCGACGTTCCCACTCCATCATCCCTGTAGATGAATGACAAACTTTAACTTTCCCACGTAGCAGACTTTAGCGATAGCTGGCAGTCCTCTCTGTTCCAGGTTGGTTGCCTTAACGCTGTGCGACGGGCCGGTCCACCGTAGCAGTGTAAGTTGTTTTTCTCCGCTCAGAGTCGAAGGACAAAGCTTTAGATTGGGAATGTTTCGTCTGTGCGATAAAGGCAAACATGATTTCTCTTAGCACTCTGTTTACCTTCTTGTTGCATTACTGAAATGCGGAAGTGCCTCGTGTGTTTAACTTTTCTCCATCTCTTCATTTTTGCATTCCTCGTATTATTCCATTTCACAAAGATGCTGGCCAAAACTTTCAGTCTCTAGATGGACCACAATGGTAGAGTAAAACCTCAAAAGTTGATTTCACAAAGGGTTGCCTCAGAAAGGATGCATGCCATACTTTTTAGGGTTTAATTTAAAACAAAATCCATGTTCTATTTTCTTCCCACTTCAGATTAATGCACTCCTCTGTGTTGGTCTGTCAAATGAACTTGTCACACGTACTTTTGTTCATGCTGCCTCGTTTGACTGCTCAAACAGACTCCTGACATGCTCTTGGTAGATACTATGGTGATGGAAAGAGTGAATGTTTATGAGTGTCATCCTCGTCAACGGAGCACTCTTTAAATCAGTCTGTAAAAGCAGTACACAATAGCATTGATGTGAATCAAATTATCAAACACAAATCCTCTATCTGTTTCCACAATGAAAAACAACATCTCTATCTGGCTAACAGGGTTTTTCTGTGTCTACAACCAAGGCAACAGTTGTTAAGTGTCTCCCTCCCTGCGGTCTTTGTTGCTAGGTAGCAAATGAGGCCACTGCTATATTGGTATTCGAGTTTCAGTTGAATTGCACCCTAAGAGACAGAAAATTGGTTGTGCATCTGTGGAAAATCCAGGATCAGGAGTGAACAGTTGCTGGATTTGGGCTGCTGGATAAACGTAGACGCTGAAGTTTTTCCTCTTCTTTTTTCCCCCTTCACTTTGATGTTTATTCTCACTGTAGAAGAAAGGCAGCACGGTGTACCGCTCATCTTTAATTCCACGTCTGCACTTCTTTTTCTTCAGATGATCCGAAAATAAACCGATCCTTGAATATTTTAAATTATTAAGTATCTGGAAGCTTAAAGAGGCAGTTTTGCACTTTTAGTTTTTTATTTACTGATCCACTTATTAGCTGCTTATTAGCTTATTATTTACTGTGCTTGATTCTTTTGACAAAATAATAATACATCATAAAAGTTGGTTTATTCTTGCCCCATTCTCCAGTATCAGATTTAAATTGCAGTGTTTTCATAATTTTAAACGTCCATCTGTGTCACTTTGTTTTGTCGGATTACCCTAAAATCATCTTTCTAAATCCAAAGCTTAATTATATATATTTTTTTTATCTGACAAGATAAAACGATGTATTTGGAGCCTTGGCAGCAAGTTTTATGCTCCTCTGCTCAACATAGTTTTTTTGAAAACCCACTTTTCCAAACTTATGCCACAGATTTCTCCTACAGTGTAGTGCTGCTTACAATAGTGATGCCGCCCACCTCTCACTCCCTCGCTGTAGAAGCAATCAATAATAAAGTAATAAAATGGATTATTTATTCCTCTGTGCCTTTTCCGTCTTGAATCACTGCAGGTACACCTTTTTCATCGTGCTGTATCCGATGGGAGTGAGCGGAGAGCTGCTGACTATCTATGCAGCTCTGCCCTACGTGCAGAAGACAGGCCTGTACTCTGTCACCCTCCCCAACAAGTATAACTTCTCCTTCGACTACTACTCCTTCCTCATTCTTGTCATGATCTCCTACATTCCTCGTGAGTAAACAGGCATAATTAGTTTTTTACAGTTTTATTTCTGCTGTGACAGTCAGAGCACAAAACATTTTGTCTTCCTGCAGTACAAACACATGTGAATTGGTTTAATTAAACCTGATAAAATGGCTGTAGACATTTGTGTTAACCTATTTTGAATGCGACAAGCATCTTGAGTAATATCCCCAGGGATAAACGGAAGGTTTGAAGGACAAAAAAGATCCAGCTAATGCATGCATAGGATCTAAGTAGTAACGGACAGCTACTGCAATGTAAAAATTCTAATTTACAAATAAATCTGATAAATATCGATTTAAGAAACGTGTTGGGTTTTGTTTTAGGAACGTTTAAAACATTACCAGTCTATGTGGGATGGGTTTGCTCTTCAAAAAAACCCATCAGATCCCAAATGATTGGTACCTGGGGAGTTTTGAAACCAGTTCAATGCCCATAGGCCAGTGATTTTCAAGCTTTTTCTAACCAGAAAATTGCCTTTTTTAAAAAGTAGTAGAAAAGACTTGAAATAAAAATAAAACCCCACCAGTGCAACCTCTTCTTCAGGACATGTTTGAGTGTATGAAATGCAAAGAATGCATTATTAAATTCTATTGCTTGGACACTTTACACATCAATTAGCAGAGCCAACTGGTTTCTGAACTTGCAACCGAAACATATTTAGGTAGGGCATGATTCCCAGATCTAAGATTTCAGAGAAACGCATTATAAAGTAAAGTTACGGTGGATATGGCGCTGTTGGATCAGGAAAGAATTAAAAATGCAACAGCTGCCGAAGAAAAGAGAGATCATCTCTAAGGTACATTCTACACAATGCAGTTCTAAGCTTTGGGTCACACGCAGATGTTTCAAAGCAAAATAAACTTTTATGTAGGTGGGATAAAAAGATCATTGATTACCATGGCAGCAATAAAGCAGATAACAGTACCTGTTCCTTGTTTACTGTTTACTGTACTCCAACAAATCAGTCAGTTGCTTTGTATTCACCTTGCTAATAATTAGTATCACTTAGGGCAGATTCAAGTACCACCAGTGGCCTTTGAACAACAGGTGTGCTGCAACAACCTTGTATAACCCATTTCCCCACCAGCTTTGGTTACTTTCTTACTGCAGGCAAACGCACCCCATATCCATCTTTTTTATTGCAGCCTGAATGGTCCAATTCTGTTTGGGTTTTTTTGCAAAAAATCTGATTTCAGCAAAAAATCAGAATTAACAAAATCAATAATACTAATAATTTTTTTTGTATAACCCTTTACTATAACCACAAGATGAACCAAAACACAAGCAATAAAACAGGCTTAGGATAAACAATGGAAAAATAGATGTAAATAAAGTGTCGCGCTGCTAGGTATTCAAAGCCCTCCTAAATCAGGAGTTCTTTCCAAAGTTTAGGAGCTGCCACAGACAGGAGCCAAGCATCTAGACCTGCTGTGTGAAGGAAGCCGTAGATACTATCAGTAGTAAACTGATTGCTACAAACTTAGCCATTTTAGGTTTTACCACCAGATTTAAAAATAAGAATAACTGTATCGTTTGCAAGCAAAGCATATGGCAATTTTCTGAATAGATATGTTAATGAAAATGTGATTGGACAACTAAGGCATCTTTGTTTTTTCAAAAAGTTGGTGTCTAACCTGTAAACATCTTCACTTTTGGAACTGATCAGTGAGTCTATAATGTTTGCCACTTCACATTCAGATATTTCCTCCAGTTTAAAGGTGAGCTGTGTAGCAGCAATAGGTCCACGTAAAGCATTATATTTATTTCACCAGACCAAGTCATGCTGACAGCTACTGGAGAGCTCTTTGTGATACAGAGATTGCTTCAACATCAAACATTTTGGCATTTTTACATCACAAGATCTTGTCACAGTTTGACTGCTTGTTTCAGGTGTTGTTTTCCTTCCTGTATGGAAATAGACAGTACCCCATGACATGTATCTCACAAATTGAGATGTTTCACACATGTGGGTGGGCTTTATTTGATTTCAAAAAAATTATAATTTCATGTGCTTTAAAAAAACAACAAACAATCAGAAACTAAAATGTGCAGAGAGAATATTGGGACCAGACTGTAATTATGGGAACTCTTTATATCGACATTCAGAACTTCGGCTGTAGCTTTTACTGAGCAGGTTTTAAGGTATAGTGGGGAACGCTGTGTGATGCCTGGGAGAACCTAGGGAGGACTATTGAAACATCTAGAGGCGTAATCACCATAAATGCCAAAGTAGCCGGGCAGAATAATGAACTGTAATAGTCAATATGATTCAGTAGGTTTTAACATTGTTGGTAAATATTTGAAACACACATAAAAGTTCTTTTAGATCCAGTTTTTCATTTTTAAATGTTGGAAATTATGTATATAAATGTTATTTAAAAGAAAACTTTGATCATTTTGCTTCCTAGAGAGTCCTCTAGGAATCTCTAAAGAAAGTAATGACCTCAGGTATATTCAGTGGGAACCATTTCAGTTTCAAATCATAGTCTTTTTCAATTAAATTTAGCACTGTGGCTCGAAGTTAATGGATCTTTAAATGAACCTCACTGTTCTTTTCTTTTTGCTATTGCATAGCGATATAATTATGATCAGATTTGTTTTTAATTATGTTTAGAATTACTGCTATTATTTCCATCTTAAGAGGGTGTATTATAATAACGAGAGATCATAGCTCTGTTGTCGGATAAACCGTGATCTTTTTGCTTTTCGTCCTGCAATTTAACAAGATTACAAGCAGCAACCAAGATATCGTTTTGGTTGCTGCATTTGCTGCTAATCTGCAATATTACACTAGATGGTGCAAATCTCTTCATCTTAAATTTAAAACGTTAGCCTTTTCTGCAAATTGATAAAATGCATTCATTGTAACGATGTCCGTGTCCTGTATCTCCCATCAGTCTTTCCCCAGCTTTACTTCCACATGATACGACAGAGGAAGAAGGTGCTGGGCCACACAGAGGACTACAGCAAAGTGGAGTGAGCTGTGAATCGCTCAGAACGGTTCAAATGAGAGAAAAGCAACCAAAACATCCCATAAAGATCAAACCAGTGTTTTCAGTTTTCAACCTGCCTAAACCAACCCCGTAGATCATCCTATTATCCATCCACATTATTTTATCAATTTTATTTTTTCAGTCATACAGACATTCTGGATGAACTTATTTTTGCATATTTCTGAACAAAGCGTGATTACATTGAAGTTTAAAGAAAAGATTGACCTGGATAAAGATGAGCTGCTCTGTGCCCATTGAGCAGATCCTGGACACAGCTAATCTGAACTGAATGAACACTAATAGACCTCTGACTTCTAAATAAATAGCAATGAGGTGGAGAGTAGAATCAGACTTTCACCCCCTGACTTGTTTTTTGATATCCTTGTAAGAAGCAGGCTCGCTATAGGCTACTGTAACATAGAAAGAATAATTAATGAGTCTAGCACTGAAAGTAGGTGTCTGTAGGTTTTGCATCTGCTGTTTTGGTTTGTACAAACTGTGGAACACATTTGTACTTTTTCCATTTTGTGTAATTTATTGAAAAGTTTGGTTACATTCCATATTTAGATTAAAAAATCCTTTTCCATCCCATGCTTGCATGCTTGTTTTTTTTTTTTTTTTTTACGTTTCTGGCTGTTTATCTCCTGTTTATTTGGCTCGTGATAAAATACAGTGAAGTTCGAAAGGACTCCTACTGTTTCACGTTTGTCTTGCAGAGATTTCAATATATTTTGGGGAGATTGTATGTGATAGACCAACACAAGGTTGGCCATAATTGTGATGCAGAAGTAAAATCATACATATTTTTCAGTCTTTTGTATTCTGCTTTGCAGAACCATATTCCACTCTAATTATAGCCGAAAATACCAGTTAGACAGAATTTTTTTGGTGAATGCATATTTACAAATTGACTCGGTCAGTCAGACTGGATAGAGAGCATCTTTGAAAATCAGTTAAGACTTCCCACAGATTTTCAGTTGAATATAGTTGTGAACTTTTGACTGGTTAATTCTAACTCGTAAATATGCTTTGATCTAAACCTTTGAAATGTAGCTTTGGCTGTATGTTCAGGTACCATGGGCTTCGTGGCTGCTTCTCTGATTAATGCTCTCCTTACCTAGCTTGTCAGATTAAGTGGATGGTCATGTCTTGGTAGGTTAGCAGCTGTGACAAACTCTTATTTTTCCCAGCTTTAGAAAACCATGCATGATTTCCCTCTCACTGCACAGCATTGCTATTTTTGGTCTGTCACAAAATCGTACTAAAATACATTGAAATTGTGGCTGTAACATGACAAAACCCTTAAAGGTTTAAGTGGCATGAGTACTATTGCCAAGCACTATATAGTGATTCAGTAATGACATTTTCCTTTCCTAGTGATGTCACGAGTCGTGTCTTGCATGATCTCATTGTTTGATGCTTCACTACATGTTGAAATAAGTCCTGTATTATTGAATTCATCCATCATGGAGCAAAATTGTTTTTCTACAGTTACATTTTTTCCTATATTCAGCTCTTTTTAAATTGATATTTTGGTAAATAATTGAATTATTTTTTTCTGCTTTTGCAGGTTTTCCCCATTTTGTTTCATTTAACAAAAGAAGTGGTACAGTTTGGCATTAAAAACAACTGATAGCACAACATGCTGTAGCAAAAGTGTTTAAAAATGAGATGAGCTTTGATATGTAAGCAAACGGCATTGTAGCCTAAATAAGTGTTGGATGTTTAAATTTGTTGGCTTCTATTTTTTAAAAGGCAGAATTACTGTGCTTAAAATGTGTGGTTCATATTGAGATACGTGAGATGAAGTAATATTCTCAAGTGAAGAGCTTGTCTTTGTGGGTAAATTATGTTTGGGATATTTTTGAGTTCTGATCTTGTGGGTTTTCTCTCTTTCTATGGTGGGCTGAGCTGAAACTGTTCTGTCACATGTTAGCAAGCTAAAAAAATCTATTTCTTCAAAACTTTATATCTTTCTGCTATATTTAGTTTCATTTTTAAAGGTTGGGTTCATCTTAGCTACACACATCTGAACCCTTTAATGATATCTAACCACACATATGGAAATCTATAAGTTACACTTTTAGGCTCCCCAAATATCTCATCCTTCGTGGGCTGCAGCAGTGAATGGTATAATAATTACAGCTAGGTTTTTCTATCATAAAAACAAACTGCATCATTAGTGTCATTCCAAAGGGCCTGCTGACCACACTGTTTGTAGCACCTTTGTTTTCTCCTGTAAGAAGGAAGTTGCTGTAAACACTGCCACTGGGATATGTGAATTTTCCAGAACAATTTACAAACTGGTTTTGTGAAAAAATAATGTACAATTCTGTCTAGTGCAAGTTGCTGATCGTGTGTGAAGGATCTCAGAATTGCTCTGGCTACTGCAAATGTTTACTCCATGTAAAGTACAGTATATTGAGAAGATACAATGCCTTGAGAAGGCATTCTTGACAGTTATTACATTTAGTCACCTTACAACCACAAACCTCAACTAATTTTATGTGATAGACCAACACAAAGTGGCACATAGTTTCAGACTGGAAAGAAAATATAAATCATTTTCAAGAAAATTAAAATAAGAAGTGTAGTGTGCATGTGTATTGCCAGAGATGCTCAGCTGGTTTTTGATTTGGACTTTCGCTAGGCCAATCTAACATATAATGAAAAAAAAAACTCTGCCCCTGTCTCCTTGGTCTTCATAATAGTGTTTGTTTATGAATGTTCTCTAACAAACCTCTCAGGCCAGCTTCAGTTTGATATTGAATTACAACTGGACCCCAGATGACTTCTGAAGGCAGTTGGGTGCATTGGATTTTACTTAGGGTTATTGGTGGTAAAAGAGGCCAAATAAAAATGCATATTACACTTTTTCAGATTCATGCTTGTAAAACATTTTAAAAATCATTCACCTTTCTTCTACTTCTCAATTATGCACTACTTTGTCTTGCTTTATTACATAACATCCAAATAAAATACATTGTGATGGTAGTTGTGATGTGAAAAAATGTGTTCAGAGGTATGAACACTTTTGCAAGGCACTATATTCTCTTTATGAAGAGATCCATTAATGTTTTCCAAACATGGCCGCCCATCTTTAGGGTGATGGCTAGAAGTATTTGGGATTTAAACACTGATCAATTACTAGCAAACAAAGACTCCTGTACTGCGGTAAGATGTGCTTCAAATGGCTGTGGCATCAAATGAGTTTGCTTTTGTTTCCTTTTCCTTCATCAATGGTTGAGCATGAAATGGCCTGTTTGGTGGAAATACCTTGCACAACACATCTGAAAACAGCATGACAGAGGGGATGCAGATGCTTTGAATGATGACTTGTCTCATAACCCAAGTGAAAAAAGTTGGGAAAAAAATAAGCATGGTATTTTTCTTTATATCTAGTTCTGTTGAATAAAAGCTTTTATACCAAACCTCTGCAAGACAACAGCAGACTGACGGATATGATCACTGAGTATATATTTACAATAAACCTAAAATATGGGAAAGCACATTTGCAGTTGTGTTTGTGTTACCATCATTAAAATTAATCATTGCTGCCATAATACCCCCCACCTGCAGAGACAGAGAATGGCTATTTTGTGTATCTGACCTAATGTCCCAGTGAGTTACTTTAACAGCATGTAGGAGGAAACATTGCATGTCATATAAGCACTAGAGAGTCTTAAAATCCATTAACTGACAAAGCTGCTATTCATTCATGAAAATGAGTACCATGGAAGCCAGAGTGATCAGTTGGTCTGGATGCCCAAGTCTTTGTGAATGGGTTGCTCTCAGCAGCTCAGTAAATTCCAGCATGGCGCTGTGATAGAATGCCACCTGTGCAAAATTTCCAGTTGTAAAATTTCTTTGCTACTAAATATTTCACATTAGAGCACACAACCCATGTATAGAGAGGCTTCGGGCCTCTCTGTGGCTGTCCCCTGGTTCAAGTCCCAGCCACGGCAAGCATGCGGCATGCATGTCCTCCCCCTCTCTTCACCCCATTTCCTGTCTACCTATACTTCCAAAAGAAAAATGACAAAATAAAGACCACTAATGCCGCAAAACAAATCTTGAAAAAAAAAACATAGTCAACCATTAATGGGATGATACCTAAGAGTAAATAACTGAGAACAGGAAATGGTAAACCATGGAAAACCGCAGAGCAGGGGAAGCCTATGATGAGGTGCACAGAGTAACTTTCTGTGGAGTCCATGGCTACCAACTTCCAAATTTCCTGCAGCCTTTAGATTAGCTCAAGAACAATCCATATGGAGTTCGATGGAATGGGTTTCCATGACTGAGCAGCAGCATCTAAGCCTTCATCACCACATGCAATACAAGGCGTAGGCTATTTGGCAGTTGCCAAGAGACCTTCGCCTGCCTTACTGCTTTGTTTCAAAGTTTAGTGCAGAATGGATTGTGGTGCAAGTCTGTTTTTTTGGGAGTTGGACTTGGACCCTTGTTTCCAGTGAACTCTTAATGCTTCAGCATATCCAGACATGTTGGGCATGTAAGCATTTCATGTGCTCAGATTTGTGGGAGCACATGACAGAGCTCCTTTGGAATTAATTAAAGCAGAAACTGCAAGACAGGCTTTCTTGTCCAACATCAGTGTCTAACCTCAAAAATGAAATTATGGTCAAAATTTGAACCACTTCTGGAAAGCCTTTCCAGAAAGATTGACACTTATAGCCCCTAAGGTGAATTGACATCCTATTAAACCATTTGAATTAAGAATGTGATGTTACTTATGCCCACATATGTGTGAGGTATATATGGACCGTATAGTGTGTCTAAAGTCAATGTGAAACCAGGTGTTTTGTGAATTTTGCAGTTTTGTGACAATTCACAATTTACTTTTGTGACAATTCATATTGTTAACTTTATTAACTTTAGTCACAAAAATCGATTTTCACAGTATTTTGTGCCCTGATACAAAATCATCACTCAAGTTAATTATAGTAGTCACATTGTTAGATGGAGGTAAAGATGTAAAATCTAAAATCAGACCATCTACCTAATCCGCAGACTACTGGAAAGGAGGGGCAGTCATGCTGAAAAACCGTCTTTAAAAAAATTTGGAGTCATCATTGCTTATCATCTAAATTATTTTAAAACACTGAGATATTTGCTGCTAGGGCTACTGTACCTAAACAAATGTGTTTTCCTGGTCATCAAGAACTTCATTGTAAAAGGATCAGGAGGAAAACAAAATGTCCAGCAAGAACAATCATTGTTTCCACTCAGAAGTATGCTACAAACATGTGGTCTCACCAGTGCAGATCTTGGTCAACATTGGCAGCAGAGGGTGTACGAACATGTCCGAGGACACCTTCTTCCAGCCACAACTTGGTCATGATCTTTTGTATTTTCAAGCATGATGGACCACTGCTTCTACAATGCAGATGGTTTAATGATATTGCTTAAAGATCAAACACTGTAGCATTGGAATTGTGGAAACTGTGGTCACTTCTCAAAATATACAAATACTAATAAGACAAGAAGGGGTCACAATCAGTCAGGACCAGTCAGGACATTACCCAGACCTTGATGTCCGGCAAGCAAGACGGAAGTGCTGAAACATTCATGGAAAAGGAATGAAAATTAAAAATTTTCACTCAAAATTTGCTAATAAAACCTTCTGAAAAATTATTTTTGAATGTTCATTGGTATAAATCTGAAATTGTCAAAGTAAAAAACAACAAAAAATATTTAGTAAACTGTCTGCCAAAACATTTGCACATGACTGTAAGAGAAGGTGATCTGGACAAATGGGATCCCAGAAGAGTTTAAGCTGTTGTAATCACTGAGGTGCACTGATGATGGCGCAGGTGGTAGCACTGTTGCCTTGCATCGAGCAGGTCCTGGGTTTGAATTCCGACCTGGGTTCTTTCTGCATGGAGTTTGCATGTTCTCCCTGTGAGTTCTCTCCGGGTTCTGCGGCTTCCTCCCACAGTCCAAAAACACGAGTGTTAGGTTAATTGGTCTCTCTAAATTTCCCTTAGGTCTGCATGTTTGTGTGTCTCTGTGTTGCCCTTCGATGGACTGGCGACCTGTTTCGGATGTACCCTGCCTCTTGCCTTTAGACAGCTGTACATAGGCACCAGCTCCCCTGTGACCCTCTACGGAAGAAGCAGGTATAGAAAATGGATAGATGGATTTTACTTATGCTCATATGTATGTAAACAACACAGCTGTGCTGATAAATAATAAAGAACAGCAAGCAGATAAAGTATTGGCAAACAAGAAACAAAAGAAATCAAGTTCCAGAAACCTCTGGTGGATGGGTAAAAGTCAATAAATAGAATCAACAGTGCAAACATAAGTCACAGGATTAATACCTTAGACAAAAAGGCATGACATGATTTGGGCACAATTATATTCATATTGATAAGCAGACGAACTAAGTCAATAGATCTCGGGTCTAAGTAGCACTTTCAGTAACCTTAGTTTTAAAAGCATGCCACAAATTGGAGGAAACTAAGAAGATTAGAGTTGTCTTTTGAATGAAGTGTGCATGTTCCAAATGAAGATGGATTCCCCATTCTGATAATGATAATGTGATTCTGGGTAAAATCAGCATGGAGCATGAGCTTTAAATTTGCAGAACAAATATGTGTGGTTTTTAATCACTGTGTAATGCTGCTTAAATGTAAGGGGCTTGTCAACTGTGCTGACACATTTTGTAGTCATCATATATGAATCCATGTTTTCTTGGTTGTACAACGGATGGTTTAGCTACATTTGTGAATCAAGTAAGATATTTGACTTGAAGGCATTTTAATGTCCTAAATACATTGGTGGAAGTGAAGGTGAAGTCTCTAAATAAAGCTGGAAATGCATATACTTCAATATGATTATTTGCATAAATCTTTATTAATAATCAAGTTACACAAGTAGTTTTAGTTCAATGGTATAATTTGTTTTGAACAGTTATCTGGATGCCAGACTTATGAAGAAGTTTGTCACTGTTGTGTTCAGTTATTAGCAACATGTTTGTGACTTTTGGGATGAAAGTGATTCACTCTGGTGAAGAAAACGCTTCTACGCATTTTAAATAAAACAATATTCCTGGCTTTGAAAACCTCACAGAGCTCTGTTCAATCCATCATCTGAACGTGGAAAGAGAATAGCACTACTGCAGACCTAACAACACATGACCATCCATCTAAACTGAGAGGCTAGGCAAGGGCAGCATTAACCAGAGAAGAAGCCAAGAGGTCCATGGTAACTCTGGAGGAGCTGCAGAGATTCACAGCCCAGAAGAAAGAATCTCCTGAAAGAAACATTATTTGTGCACTCCCCAAATCAAGAGTAGAAAAAAATCAATTTGTTTTTGAAAGAAAACCATGAAAAGTCCTGTTTACATAAACATCCATGCATCATATTGCCAAAAGTATCCATTCACCCATCCAAATTACTGAAATCAGGTGTTCCAATCCTTTCCCTGGCCACATGTCTATAAAATCAAGCATCTAGGCATGCCAACTGTTTCTACAAACATTTGTGAAAGAATGGGTCGCTCTCAGGAGCTCAGAGAATTCCATAGTGGTACTGTAATAGGACGCCACCTGTGCAACAAGTCCAGTCGCAAAAACGTCCTCACTCCTAAATATTGCACCGTCAGTGGTATTATAAAGAAAGTGGAAATGACAGTAACTCAGCCACGAAGTGCTAGGCTATGTAAACTGACTGTTCAGGGGCAGGGGATGCCCCACTAGTGTGCAAAGGTGGCCAACTTTCTGCAGACCAACCTTCACATGGCCTTCAAATTAGCTCAAGAACAGTGCGTAGACAGCAGCTGCATCCAAGCCATACATCAGTAACTGTAATGCAAAGCATTGTATGCAGTGGTGTAAAGCATGCCACCACTGGAGCCTAGAGCAGTGGAGGTACATTCTCTGGAGTGATGAATCACGCTTATCTATTTGGCGGTTGCCAGGAGAACAGTACTTCTCTGACTGAATTGTGCCAAGTGTAAAGTTTGGTGGAGGGGGATTGTGCTGTGGGGTTAGTTTTCAGGAGCTGGTCTTGGCCCCTTTGTTCCAGTGAAAGGAACTCTGAAAGGTTCAGCCTACCAAGAGATTTTGGACAATTACATGCTCCCAACTTTGTGTGAACAGTCTGAAGATGGCCTCTTCCTCTTCCAACATGACTGTGCACCAGTGCAAATGTGAAGGGATGCACGGGTTGTTCTGTGCTCTTTTTTGACAGGAAAATCTTTTTTTTGGCAATGTTTTGAAGATGATAATTATGGAGAGCCGTTTCATTCAAAATTAAATAAATACTGCTATTGATAAATTATTAATAAATATTCCATGAAATAATGAATATCCCCATGAAATAAAACAAAATAATTATGTTAAAATACATTTTCATCTTATTTTATATAATTCATTTCAAGATTTATTTAATTTACTTAAAATAATTATTTATTTATTTCATAATGCAGTTTTATTTGGTGACACTTTTATTTTGTAAAGCTACTTTACGTATTTCAGTGACTTTTACTTTTTAACCCCGTTTTTCATTTTAAGCTCTTTTTATTTCATGTGCTTATATTCGCTGGGACAGCAGGNTTTATTTATTTATTTCATAATGCAGTTTTATTTTGTGACACTTTTATTTTGTAAAGCTACTTTACGTATTTCAGTGACTTTTACTTTTTAACCCCGTTTTTCATTTTAAGCTCTTTTTATTTCATGTGCTTATATTCGCTGGGACAGCAGGGCCGAGCTCAATTCGTGGCTGAGGCCGTCAGAAGCATGCGCTGCCTGCCAGAAGACAGCATGCCAGAGGGAGCCAGGCTGGGTGACGGTGAACAGACCTGGGCGAATACTGCAGAGGTGTTGTCCTTAATGCTGCATCTTCTTACAACCTCTGCTCTGTTTCTAAAAATTTTTGGTTTTTATTCTGCCTTCAATGCTTGCCTGAAGCAAGCATTTAAAAAACATCCATCAACCTTTATATTTAAAATGTGAATCTGGACAAGTCAAAGTTCTAACAGAAATTGGCTTCTATTAAAGATTCAAACTATCTTGACTTTGATTTATGAAATGTGTCCTGTTTCTAGAAGCAAACAAACATAATTTTGGAATTACATAATTTGTGACCACACATGGAAGGGGATTTTAGTGAAAGGAATTCGAACTTAATGAATAAACAAATAAAACCATTCATTTCAGTCTAACTGTATACAAATGCAGAGTTTTTGTACATAAAACAGAATATATTTCACCACTAATTCCTTTTTGTTTAGAGAAAAAGAGTTGGTTAAAATTTGAGTCATTTATTTTGGAATGTTACAGTTTTTCAATCTATTTCCATCTACTTCCTTCATTCATCAATATCTTGTGTTACTTGTATCTAAGAAAACAAAGAGAATGAATAAAAGAGGCCAAGCAAACAAGCAGTCATAAGACAAGCAGAGAAAATAAGTTGCACAATTTGGACCAAGATCATTTTGTGTCTGATTTATATCTGAGCTTCCTTTGATGGTAATAACACTGAATGGAAGTTAGTGTTCTCCAAATCAACACTGTTTCACCCTCAATGAATTCCAAAAAGGGCACAAGGAATACAGCTGGAGGTGAGACAGTCATAGCTAAGACATGCGGTTTACTGTCACATGCTTCCACTTTATGTTTATTAGCACCCAATATGGGCTTAAATGAGCCAAATGGTACTTTTTAGTTCTCAAAATGTAAATAAAGTTGTGACATGCCAACCAGGATGGGTGTTTATAGGGTTGAGGGGTATTTTGAGGAAAATTAGAAAAAAAAAACACCTCTCCAGCCAAAAAAGACAAAAAATAAATTAGCAGAAATAATAAAAAAACAGTTATTTAACAATCACAAAAATACATTTAACCGATTTCCAACCTAATAAATGGTTTATGACATTTGATCAGTGTCAGGACTTTACATGGGTGACTACGCTCACTGCCCAGGGCAACATGGTCTTAGAGACAAGACAAATTCTAGAAAGAAAAAAACTATCAGTGTGATTTCCACTCCACCCTTGTTAAATAAAAACTATAAACAAAACTGTGTTTTTGCTTGCTGAGGTTAAGTTAGGACACCCTACCCTCTAAGTGTTACTCCCTCTGGCTGAAATAACATCACTGAGACTATTTTTCTAGCTATCTAGTCTCTGCCAAGATCCTCACCTTGCATGTACAGCCCATTTTATGTCACACCACAGCATCTCTATGAGATCAAAATCTGGGCTTTGACTCAGCCCAGGACTTTCCATCTTTTAATTCTCAGCCAGTCTATTGTGGTTTTACTGATATGTTTGGGTCATTGTCATGTTGCAGGGTCCAGTTCTGCTTTAGATTTTATTTATTTTACACAGATGATCTAATGTTTTCCCCATGCATGGTAAATTCTATAATGGTGAGTCCTACAGCAGCAAATGATTTCCAAACTATGACACTTGCACCTATATGCATGGTATGAGGTTCTTTTCTTGGAATGCTGGATTTGGTTTACACCAAACATGTCTTCTGTTATTGTGTTCAAATGATTTAATTTATCTTGATAAATCAACAGTAGCGAGGTCCTGCTGTAGGTCTTGTGATGACATTTAGATATATATATTTTTTTACTTCTTTTAGCATCTTGCAGTCCGCTCTTGTGCTGAACTAGCTGAGATGGCTATACCTAAGCATGTTGGGAGTTGTTTTGAATTTCCTCTACTTGTAGACTACTTTCTGTGCACTGGATTGTCTAATCTAAATTATTATAAGACCTCTTTCAATCCCTTACCATACTTATAAATTGCTATAATCTTCTTTCTGATGTCTATCAGACAGCTCTTTGGGTCTTAGAAAGGGTTGACTCTCACTTCAGGAGCACACCAAACTTAAATGGATGAGGGTTGAACAGGGTAAACCTTCATAATGCTGAAGGTTCTTATCATGTGAGCCTAACGTACCTGTATGCCATTTAAGCAATCGTAAGCAGAAATAAATGTGGAGGTGTCCTAATTTATTACTCACCACAAATTAAATTTGTATTACACTTCACAGAAACTATTACTTATTTAGTTTTTATACATTATTTTAAATGTTCAGTATTGCTAAAATTAATATCAACTATCTATATAACTGAATACGTTTGAAAGACACACAGGCTGTAGGGCGTCTTTATTTTTTCCACAACAGGCCATTGAGTCCTCAAATTGTCCCAACAAGTTTACATTTCAAAACTTCCTTTTTCTTGTTGATTCTTTCAAGAGCGAGCATATCTTTCAATTTTCTCTGACATTTTCAGGGGAGTAGAATTAAAAATTCTCAATATTTTTTTAAAAAATGGACAGAATGCTAATAGTGCGGTTATAACAGCCATACATTAACGCTACTAACAGCTTGTGTGTGCATGCTTATTGCAAACAGTAAATGCTTGTTAATGATTCTGAAGAAGGAATTGGTACATTTCTGTGGTTGACAAAATGTCAAAGAGATAAAAAGAGTCAAGAGTCTTGACTAAGAGTCATCCTAGTTTAAAACAGTAGCCTAATTTATAGGCCATAGAAAATGCAAATACAAAATTCATTTAAGAATTACTCACATCTTGTTTTAGTGTTTAAATTTCTATATTTCCTAGAAAAAGTAGCCTATAGGGACATAAAACTACAGATCCAAAGATAATTAGATCCTAGTTACACAGTAGAGGCAAATTCAGTGTATCATGCCAACTGGTAGAAAGTTTTCTGATGAAGGAAGCCCAGCTGATTGCAGTGAGGCCTTGAGTTTGCATCAATTCATCATACTGGGCTAGCATGTAGTAACAGTGGAGAGGAACAACTCCTTTTTAACAGGAAAAAACTGAAGTAGACTCAGTGTGATGGACTGACTGGGGATCTGAGAAGACAGAGCATACGCACGCACACACACACACACACACACACACACACACACACACACACACACACACACACACACACACACACACACACACAGATGTTTTGGTAAAGGGGTACTTTATACATTAATGAAAAAGTATCCAGTAATAATGGCAGCTCTTTTAGTGGATTCATTTTAGTAGAAAAACACAGCTAAATTGGGAAGCTCTGAACAGTAGTACAATCTTTTGGGTAAGAGTAGACAGTATTATTGCATTGAACTTGATTTATTATGTATGACATATTTTAGCTGGTTTTATTGTGTGTTTTTGAACTTCCAGAGGATTTCAACATTACAATATTGAGCTACTGTTTTTTTTTTTTTGGGAGAGCGATCTAAATCTGGAGATTTCTGTTCATATCTATAAAACTGAAATCAGTTTTGTAGGGTGCATGTCCCTAAAAATAATAAACTATAGATCTCAAGGACAACATGGCTTAAACTCATATACCCCTTTTCCACCAACACAGATCGGAGCACTGGTAATGTGTTTCCACCGATGAACAGAGGTGCCCCAGTGGGAACCAGGGTTCCCACTGGGGCACTACAGAATACCTGGTTTTTCTGTGTGAACTGCAACTACAGAACATATATCTAAACATTATTTATTTGTTCGCGTGCAAGTTGCGACTCAGTCGCCGTCATCTTTCGTATTACCTGTAGTTTATGGATGCTCTCTTTTTGCATTAAAAGGAACACTGTGCGCAGCTCAGCAAACTCCACTGTCTCGCTACCACTCTGTGTAACGCCCACTGTTTATCATGCTTGGTTCCCAAAACTGGTGGAAACGCATTGGTGCTCAGCTTGAACACAACCGGTTCAAGAATGGGAGTTACTTTGGTGAAAAAACGCTAACAGAGTGGTTACCCAACAACTGTACACAACTGTATGTTTTTAGTTGTGAATAGGTCGAGGGAAATGCAAAAGAGGGTTTGGAATTCAGTGAAGATGAAGGGCCCCCGCCCAGGGCTCTATTTAACCAGGAACAACCACTGCTTTTGATTTTAATAAATTACTAAAGTAGCCTTACCCAGAAAGGTAATTTTCAATTAATTTTCTGAATTATTATTAATAAAAAAAATGATGAGACACAACCAAAAACCAGGATCAGAATCAGTATTAAAACAAATGAATAAATAAATAATGAAGTAATTAAAACACCCCCAAAAAGTTGCCTATCAAGGGACATTAAATGACCAATCCAAAAATTAGTTTTAACATTTAAAAGTAGACAATATCATTGCTATAAACTTTTGCTTTGATATGTATTTAGTTCATTTTTGTGTGTGTTCAAATAGTAATGATATTGTTTATTTTCATGATGTTTTTCATCAGGGGAGACTGTTTAGTTTGGAAAAGTAAACAGGGTTTGGAACGTTTAAAAATGATAAATGACTAAAGTAGCCTAATCTATTTCAGGTTTTTTTATTTACAAAAGAAAACTGATTTACAGCTTCCTGAAGAGCATTAAGAAAAAAAAAAGAACCATTAGAGTATATAATGTGTGAAGAAAAAACAACTTCAAAGTGAGCTTTTTAAGTTTTCATACCCCTGGAAGAAGCCTATTCAGGTACATGAAGCTGCATTATTGTTTAATCTTTCTTTTATTTTGAAACCATGGTAAGTTCAGTAAGAAGAAACTACTGGAAAGAGGAGAGGAAAACATTAAGCCCTTGGTCCATGCGTGGTCTGCGTGTGCGGGCTTTTCCAGCTGTGGGGGTCGCTCAGCCTCCGATTGTGATTGACCGGCCTGCAGACCAATGGGAGCTCACTGAAGAGTGACTCACCCTCTTCCCTTTTCCAATGGAAGAGCGTTGGAAAGGCGGGCCACAGGAAGCACACTTGGTTGAATGATCATCAGAGCAACAATCAGCGGCGGATCTGTTTGTGATGCCACGCTCGGAACGGACACCGAGGGGAGTCGCTGGAGGCTGTGAGAGACCACTTCAGCGCCGAGAGGACAGGCTGTGAAATGCTCGCCGCTGTCCTGCCGCGGATGCAGAGTCTGCAGCTGCAGAGCGATTCAGGAGTCTCTCTCTGGGAGATCTAAGCGGTGATGGACAGCTGTTGGCCATCGATTGTGCGTTAGAGCTGACGATGAACTCCTGGCGCGGTGACACATGCTGTGCCGTTGACCAAGACTGCCAGAGGAGGAGGAGGAGGAGGAGGAGGAGCGGCTGAGCTCTTCTTTCTGCTCCGTGTGAGAGGATCGTGATGATGATGGTGATGATGCTGCCTCATTTTGGCCAAACGTGTGGATCCCACTACCGTCAAGGCTGAAATGTTTGCAGAGCACAGGTGCATGGAGATCGCAGCTGCCAATATGGGAATTGGCTTTTTTTTGGTTTCGATGCGCATCACAGGCGACCAAAGGAATACAGCAAGCAAATCTGCAGATGGCTGCAATGGATTCACAGTATAACTGATGGTGCTGCGCTATGATCTCCAGGGACTTTCAGAGTTGTGTAATGCGTTTATCCTTTCTACAAGGCGCGCTGCCGTGCAACCTCTCCTTGGGTGAGCGCTAATTGGGCCCAATGATGTAGAACCAAATCCACCTGGATCAAGCTTTTCTGCCCCCTGTGACTTTTTATGTTAAATTGATTTCCTTTCTTGTATCCCCCGTGGGTTTTTTGTCACTTTTATTCATTTATTTTTATTAATTTAAGAGAAACATTTTGGGAGTAACCGGGAAGTAATTTTTTCAGCATCAGATATGTTTAGATTGTTCCCAAAGATGAACAGTTTAGTTCATATGAGATATTTAAAGCCAGTCAGCATTGTGACTGAATAGTCCCCTGACTTATTCTCAGTAGAGAAGAACTTTTCCTGTGTCTGTTTGTTCGTTGGGTCCTCCACAATGTCCAGATCAAACAGCGTCAGCCCACCCGGAGTCGGTGCGCCCAGGCTGAGGGGAGGGACCGAACACAGATCAGCCTGGGGAGAGGCTGACTCTGTGGCCAACGGCTGTCCATACTCAGGCAGATCTCCGCGCAAGAAGCTCACCCGCACCAACAGCCGCTGGAGGCAGGAGGAGGAGGCGGGGGATGTCGATCCGGAGCGCCGGCCTCCCGGGCGAGCCTCCACGACCGTCAGCAGCAGGGTCAGCTTCAGGTCCCGGTCGGCTTGGCAAGACCATGACGAGGAGAGCCGAGTCAACAGCAACCCTGCGTCTGCAAAGCGTCCAGACGGCGGCGAGGTGAGACCCAAGTCCGTGGAGCTGGGTCTGGAGGAGCGGAGAGCCAAATCTAGGAGCGATAAAGGGGAGCAAGAGGAAGAGGTCATGCCGGAGGTGAACCTTTCCCTGGTGGCGTGCTGCGTCAGCGTCATGCACATTTTTAAATCCAAGAAGTTCCAGTCTGAGAAGCTGGAGCGGCTCTACCAGCGCTACTTCTTCCGCCTCAACCAGAGCAGCCTGACCATGCTGATGGGAGTGCTGGTGCTGGTCTTCACCGTCATGCTGGCCTTCCACTGCTCCGGTTCTCCGAGGGTCACCTACGTGGTGGTGTTTTCACTGGCCATATTCTTCACACTGGTGCTCATGGTGGTGTGCAACAGGAACGCGTTTCACCAGGACCACATGTGGGTGGTGTGCTATGTAGTGATCCTGCTGGTGATTGTGATCCAGGTGATAGGGGTGCTGCTGGTGCAGCCCAGGAGCGCCTCGGAGGGGATCTGGTGGACCGTGTTCTTCATCCATGTCATTTATACGCTGTTGCCCGTCAGGATGCGCGCCGCTGTCATCACTGGAGTTATCCTCTCCGCCATCCACGTGGCCATTTCTTGGATGTTGAACGGAGTGGACAGCTTTCTGTGGAAACAGGTATGTGCTTTGCTCAAGGAATGGCGCTCAGGGAGCTGGGATTTTACGCAGTCCTTGTGCGCAAAAAGGCACAAGTGCCAAAAGTTGAGTTTTGAGTGTCTTCTGCTGAATATTTTTTTTTCATACTGATGGAACACAGAGTTATGTAGAATAAGATGATGATAGTTGCAAGCAGTTTATTGAAACAAAACCACCAAAATAAGCAGAGCCAAAAAGTTTTTGGAAAGAGTTGAGGGTCGCTCCTCACTGTATTGCAAGGACTAAAAAGAGCTACTTTAACTATACAGAGTTGAGTTGAACTCATTTTGAATGCACCAGGTTGCCTGTTTTGTCAGCTTTTTAGATCTAATTTTAATCAGTTTACTGGTAGATAGGATGGTAATGATCAGATGAAGCTTTCTCTTCATGTTTGCAGAATTCTAAAATGCCTGAATTGTTGGAGAAAGTTTTCTCTTTATACGAGATATTTTTTGGCTTAAAATGGGATGAATCTGAAATATTGACATCCATTTTCTTTTTACAGGGTGGTTCATGTATTATTTGTAAAGGCTAAACTGTGAGTTGGTACAATGTCTTTAATCACTTTTGATATTTTATTTGTCATCATAACATTTCATATTTTGCCAGACTAGTCCAAGCTTTGGTTTTTTCCTTTCATTTTTAAAGGTCCTATTATATCATCCTATTTTTACGTTATTTCTACATTTTAGTGAGAATAATACCTGTTTTAAAACTTCAATTTGTTCCACTCTCTGCTGTTTGGCTCCATAGTTGTTTATCCTCTTTGGGAAGGAGAGCTGTGTAAGCCTTGCAGCGTTCATATCGTGTTGGGCTACCTCCATATCTGTTATATTTATTTTTAACAAAACCTCTGCATTAACTGTTTAACAACAGTCAGAACTGAATTCTGTATGGCCAGAAATACCTGATACATTGTGAAAGGAGTACATAGTGGTGAGATCCGGGCTTTAACCAAAGTTAGGAAGGAATTTCTTATCATATTTTAAAAAATGTAATAAGCAAGGCTAATGAAACAGTTTGTATTAGTTTGATTTTCGAGGACAAGCTGATTTTAAATTAGTCTGTGTATATAGCAACCAAGCCGCAGAGTCTTAACTGAGCAATCGCCTCCTGATCCTCCTTTTCCCAAACCAGTTATCTGTAACCCCAAAGCTTCCTTTCAGGATTAGCATTTAGAATGTCACTTTAGGGGCTTTATGCCAAGAAGGGGAGTAAGCAGACCACATTAGAGCAGGATTATGACATTTGTACCACAGAAATTAAATGTTTGGTCAACTTTAACATGGCAGAACATCTTAAGTGTAGCTGTATGGTAGTACGTTTCTTCAACAACAATTATGTTTGCATATTTCTATATGTGAAATAAAGTTGAGAGCAGTGAACTAACTAATACTTGTTTTTAACTGATTATCTGTGGACAAATATGTTTTCATCCAATCACTTTGCAATTAAAATTTAAGATAAAGTGGTCATGGTTAAATGGGATCAAGATAAGGAAAATGACTAAACATGACAAAGTTTTTTTTTTTGCCCCATTATTTATAAACTGTCGTTTTCTTTTGGAAAATTCAAAGTATAATTCCATTGATGGGTCAGTGTGATAAATATTTAGTTTTATCAGGTTAAAAATGCCTGTGGCCTTTGATCATACATTAAAGAAACATCAGCCCAGTTGTATCATATCAGGGCCTTTTGTAGCAGAGAAATTCTATCTGAGCAGTTCCCTTTTTAGCTGCAGAGCCATAAAATAACATTTGTAAAGATCCCTCTATTGTTATTTGAAACTCTTTTTTTTCTATTCTTGACTATGTTTATTTATCTATTGCAACAATCATGGCAAAATCTGCTGCCAGAAGTCATTTTTAAATGTAGTTTCTGGATATTATCTCAAGATCCTGACTGTTTTAAGACTAAAAGTAGAGTTTTAATCCTAATTTTGATAACCTCTCATGAGCTCAATGGCAAAAAAAAGAATGTTATTGGCTTTTGAAAACATGAGATGTTTAATTCAAACTGAACTCTACTCTTCTTTGTAGAGGTGCTGAAAACTGCAGGGTCAGGTTGATTGGTTTCTTTTGCCTTCACAAATAGTTCATTCAACATAAAGCAACAAAACAAAATGTTTTATTCTTGAATATAATTGTTATCAGGAAAATACTTAATCACAACAAAGGGAATGTAAAGATGTCCCTTTGTCTTAAGTTCATTTGTTGGGTATCTGCTGATCTATGGGATATAATTGCACCTGTGTGAGCTGACAAATCCAAATAGTACTGAATATACTCACTGTGGACTTCTAAAAGCAAAAAGAGAAGAGACAAAGGTCCAGATTGGACTTCTATCTGTTCGTACAGTTATCCACAAGTATAAAAAGCATGGGAATGTCTAGTCATTGTACTATCCAGGAAGAAAATGGGTGTTCTGTCCAAAGATGAATGTGTTTTTGTGCAAAATATGTGCACCAACGCCAGAATAAAACCAAGTCTTGCTGAAACTAGTAAGAATGAGCCATTATCCTCAGTGAAAGAAGTCCTGCATTGATATGGGCTCAACGGCTGCTCAGTGAAGAAGAAGCCATTATTGCAAAATCATCATAAGAACCAGGTTATAGTTGGCAAATACATGCTGGGACAGGCCCTGTGGTCTAATAAAACTAAACATTTGGAGAAAAAACTGGGAAGTTTGAAAATCGGAGTACACTATCTCAGCTGTGAAACATGGTGGTGTTGGCAGCATCATGTTGTGGGGAGATTTTGCAGCAGGAGACCCTGGTACACTTCACAAAACAGGTGGCATCATGAGGAAAGAACATGGTGGAAATACTAAGGCAAAATGTCAGGAAATCAGTGAAGCTGTTTGGTCCAAATGGGTCTTCCAAATAGATAATAACCCTGACCATACAAATTAATGACAAAGTGGCTTAAAAACAACACCACCAATGTTTTGGAATGGCCATCACCAACCCCTAATTGGAGTTCCCTAGAACATTTGTGAGCAGAGCAGAAAAGGTATCTGTGAAAGGCAACCTACGATTCTGACTCAGTTACACCAGTTCTGTCAGGAGGAATGGGCCAAAATTCCATCAAACTGTTGTCAGAAGTATGTAGAAGGATACCCAAAATGTTTGCCCCAAGTCATTTTGTTTAAAAGGCAACTGTACCAAATTACTAAAGAGTTGTATATAAACCTCTGGATTTGAAATGAAAGTAATAATCTAAAACAAAAAAAAACACTCTTATTATGCTGGCATTTAGCAGATGGAACATTTGTGGTAATCAAACCAGACAGAAACTGTCTGATTTAATAACAGACAGTAAAGGTTGTCTCTTTAAATAGTGTTTAATCTACGACTTGTTTAATCTGATTTTAAAATATTTAGCCCTAATTGCCTAATTTGTCGGACAGTGTGTCTACAGATTGCAAAATAAATTATTAACTGAGCATTACTTTTAATGTAGCAAAATTGTATAATCAATTTAATTAAATTTAGCAGTAGTTTTAAAGTGTTTATTCTGGGGAGTACGAAACTTTTTTTACTCTGTAACAAGTAAAACTAGAGATTAGCTGGTTAATTGGCCAGGCTATCTGTTTCACTGACAGCATTCAGTTGGCTACTTGCCAAATGCAGCGTTAAAACGACAGTTTAGAATGAGAGTAATGGGTTGTTATTTCATATCCACACCAGGATTGTGTGTGTATTTAGTCACTGGGAATGACAGGAGCACGCTATTTTGAATCGTGGTCGTCATGGCCATACAAGTGTGTACAATATCACAATTGCAAAGGACTGGCTTCGATGCAACAAGCAAGTCTCATATCCAATCAAATACTGCAACTGCTATATTGCAAACACTGGTACTGTGATGAATTTAGTCTTGCATTTCAATAGTATATTAACATGCTTGTTGAATTTATATTTAGCCAGCTGAACTGACTCTAACTACCCCTACTGCCCACACCTGATGTATTTTTAGTGTCCGGGAAGCTAAAGCTCAGTGGTGGGGACCTTGTGTAATGGTAAAGAAAAATTTGGAAAATGTGGGTTAATTGTAATCAAAATTGTAATCGTTATTCACAGCAATAGTATTCCAATTATTTTAGAATTTTCCTAATATCGTGCAACCTTACTGGAAATAGTTCTAAAGCCTGAATTTGTTTGTCTTGTAACCAAAAGAGAATAACAGTAGCCTCCTTTTAGCCAGCTGAGGGCCAGTGTGCAGCAACAGACGGGGCAGGATGTGGTTATGGAGTGTTATGTTACTTTATGCTGGCTGCGGTCACTGTGTCACCTTCTCTTTAACTGTAGGAAAGATCTAACTAAAAATTTTCAATAGTTTTTAAACCATGCCATTTTAAGCCCGTGGTGTACCATTGTTCTGGGTACTGTATTTAGCCCATACTTACAGGTGACTTCAAAACGTCATAACATCCCAAATGTTCTTGGTGGTATTTTAGTCAGAATTTTAGTAAGCATTTCTTATGGCAGGTGGACTGTATTTTTAACAAAGATGCTTACACATATGGGTTTAATTTACCTTGATTTTTTTGAAGATGCACATAATGGGAAAGTTTACTTCCTCCAGCTCATTGTTATTATCCTTAAACTGGGCCCTGTGTTGATTGTGTCTTGCGGTAACTTCTAAATGGGTTGCCATTTTTGCATGCCTGGGTTTTGGCTGCTGACCCATTTTACTGTTTTTATCAGGCACAAATGGTTTTATCAGGCCCTGTAGAGCTCATAAACATTTGCGTTTACAGCACAGTGCTTATATGCAAAGCACTTTTATAAAAATACCTCAATGAACAGTAGAAAGTTGGGTCTTAATGTTTTACACCCGAAAACCCCCCTAAAGAATATGGAAGAATCTGTTAACCAAAGGAATTGTACAGTGCTGTGAAAACATCTTTAACGCCTCCTCGATTTCTTCAGTTTTTGCCTATCTGTCTCATTACATCTTTCAGATTACCAAATTGTTTTAATATCAGGCAAAGATAAAGTTGAGTTAATACAAATGCAATTTTCAAATGATTTCATTTATTGAGGGAAAAAAAGCTATCCAGCTCCAATCTGTTTGGGGTAAAGGTAATCCCAATGACAACTGACAGTGAGTCTTTTATGAGTAATTGTTTTAATTCTGACACATTGGTGGGTTTTCAAAAATAAACAGTCTGTTTAAGGTCACACCGCAGCATTTTAATCACAGTCAATTCTGGACTTTGACTAGGCCTCTCCAAAACCTTTATGTCTTTGAGCTATTTAGAGGTGGGTTGCTAGTGTGTTTTGATCATTGCTAGTGTTTCTGCAGTTGAATGATCTTGTTGAATTCTAATTTTAAATGTATTTCAAACCACTTTAAAAATAAATTAGCTTGGATTGTTGTTTGAGACAGATTTCTGATTGTTCTTGGAAATCTGTTGACAATAAAGACAAAATCAGCAAAATCAGCACTTTTCCACTGATTTATTTTAACCAACTTAGCTTCATAAAAATGTTGTTAAATTTTGTTTCTTGTGGGGATTTTTTACAGAACACACTCATGTTTCTACACTGCCTGACTAAAAAAAAACCCGTCACCTGGATTTAAGCAAATAGGTACGAGCCTCCCATTGGTTAATTACTGCATGGGCGATTATGTTTCAGTGGTGCAATGAGTTTCTTCTCATTTCTTAAACAACCATGTTGAAAGACACATCCCATGGTCGTGGAAAAGATGTCAGTCTGTTTCAGAAGGGTCAAATCATTGGCATGCATCAAGCAGAGAAAACATCTAAGGAGACTGCAGAAACTACCAAGATTGGTTTAAGAATTGTCCAACGCATTATTAAAAACTGGAAAGATAGTGGGCACCCATCGTCTTCAAGGAAGACGGACCCTGAATGATCCTGATCGGCAATCACTTAAACTCCAGTCCTCGAGGGCCGGTAACCTGCAACTTTTAGATGTTCCTCTGCTTCAACACAGCTGAATCAAATAATTAGGTCATTAGCAGGACTCTGGAACTTCAACTTGACTGCATAATGAGGAGGAAATGCAGTCGTTTGTTTGAGGTGTGTTGGACCAGGGACACATCTAAGAGTTACAGGATACTGCCCCTCGAGGACTGGAGTTTGACACCCCTGACTTAAAAGTTTGGTGAAATCAAATCGAAGAAAAACAACAGTAGAACTCCAGGCTATGTTTAATAGTGAAAATAAGAGCATTTCCACACTTACAATGCGCAGGGAACCCAAGGGATTGGGACTGAAAAGCTGTGTAGCCTTAAGAAAACCACTAATCAGTGAGGCTAATCGGAAAAAAAGGCTTCAGTTTGCTAGGGAGCATAGAAATTGGACTCTGGAGCAATGAAAGAAGGTCATATGGTCTGATGAGCCCAGACTTACCCTGTTCCAGAGTGATGGGCGCATCAGGGTAAGAAGAGAGGCAGTTGAAGTGACGCACTAATCATGCCTAGTACCTGCTGTAGAAGCCTGTGGGGGCAATGCTATGATCTGGGGTTGCTGCAGGTGGTCATGTCTGGGTTCAGCAACAGTATGTGTTCAAAGGATGAGGTCAGCTGACTACCTGAATATACTGAATGACCAGGTTATTCCATCAATGGAGTTTTTCTTCCCTGATGGCACGGGTATATTCCAAGATGACAATGCTAGGATTCATCGGGCTCCAATTGTGAAAGTGGTTCAGGGAGCATGAAACATCATTCTCACACATGGATTGGCCACCACAGAGTCCAGACCTTAACCCCATGGAGAATCTTTGGGATGTGCAGGAGAAGGCTTTGTGCAGCGGTCAGACTCTACCATCATCAATGCAAGAGCTTGGTGAAAAATTAATGCAACACTGGGTGGAAATAAATCTTGTGACATTGCAGGAGCTTATTGAAACAATGGCACAGCGAATGCGTGCCGTAAACAAAGCCAAAGCCGTCCAAGGAAATATTAGTGTGTGACCTTTTTTTTTTCGGTGGAGACTTTTTTTTTTTTTGCCCAGGCAGTGTATATGGTTGTCATCAAACAATGTGTAATTTAGTGGGTGTTGTTTTTTTTAGCAAACATCTCAAGGCCTTAGTAGTTATTCATTCACACAAAGAATAGGCAGGACTTATAGGAAATGCTTGCATGTCCTTATTCATATCTGACCTTAATATAGGTTGATTCCTTTGTAAATGGAAAGACTTTAAAGATACCATGTTTCTCAGGGACTATGTGTTCAGTAAACAGTGTCAGAACTGAAATTTTGATAAATTTTAGTGTTTACATTACTTCAAACATTTTTTTGCTTTGGGATCTTTGATTATTTGCTGTTTGGAAGTCATGTTTCCTCTATTATCCTTCACTTTTAAGATATTAAGGTAAGAAAGAAAATAACTTATCCTTAGGTAAGGTCAGTGTTTATGGTTTAACTATAAAAAAGAGACTGGGCTTCCATGACAGAGCTCCCAGGCTAAAAAAAAAAAAAGAATCAAAAAGCCTGTCTCTTGTTTAAAAAAAGAAAAAAAAATGATAACCTAATCTTTAGGGAAAATATTCTGCAGGCTGACAAGATTAAATGTGAACTTTCTGAAATGTGAGCATGCCGTTAGATCTGGTGTAAAACCAATAAATAATTTTAGAAAACCATCATACACACACAGTCAAGCCCAACAACCCACTGGTCTTTTTTTCTGCCTGCAGTGGCCTATGCAAAGTTAAGACTTAAAACTGTTGTAGGTAACTTTTGTTATAATGAATGTTGTCCATATTTGTTAAAACTGTCACTATGTACTTACAGTAGAATATGGACAGATAATCTGTGAAAAAAGTCAAGCTCTTCTGGCTCCTCCCAGTGGTCCTACTGCCATTTGCAGAAAAACTTAGTCAGAAACAACCATTCAGAGCCAGGAGAAATGTCTTAGTGTTGTCAGTCACACTCGTGTATGCACTGCTTAACAGTGTTGGTAACGTTACTTAAAAAAAAAAAACTAGTTATAGTTAATTTTTGGGAGAAGTAACTAGTAACTGAGTTAGTGCAGTAATTGAGTTACTATCAATGTAGGGCTCGGGTTGTTAGCCACAAGTTTGGAAGGGTGTGACGATGCGAGGTGCTTCATAATGTTGGAGTTGCTGGTCACGGACGTAGATAATTTCTTTGTTCCCGGACATAACTTGCAAATCACATGCACATTTTCACCTTCAGTGAACGTGAAATACTGCCAACACTTCCAACTTTTGAATGCTGTCTTTGAATTTATCAGAATCCCCTCCATCGTCATATTTCTCTCTTGCTGTTGGTTTACCCTGTCTGTGTGGTGAAAACCCACCTACCTGAGGCCTTCTTAGCCAGTCGGGGTCACGTATGCCACTATTTGTCCGTGTCCCCCTCCCACTCTCCCCCAACTCCTGCTTTTTCCTTGAAGAGCTTTAAAAAACAGTTACTGCATCTGTGGGAGAAAAGCAGATCTCTCTGCAGCAGCAGACTGTCCTCTTATTAAACCCTGCTTATTGAGTTATAAGTTGTCGCGTCACGTTACATTGTAAACATCATAACGGCATTACGGAAATGAGAAAAGTAATTAGTTAGATTACTCTGTTACCGAAAAAGTAACACAGTTACTTGCACCCTTATTTTGTAACGCCGTTACTCCCAACATTGCTAATAATAGCTGTGGCTCCGCTGAAAGGAAGGAGGTGTGGAGGGAGGGCTGTAACATAGCAGAGCGCCAGGGGGAGGGGCTTGTAAGGTGTGCTTGTTCAACCTTTCAGGTTAAGTCCATAGTAGTGGGCCACAGATAAACCGCTATGGCACATTCACTGGCAGGGATGAAACATCAGTGATATGCTTTACATTCACTATCACCTGCCTATACCATTAGCACAGCTGAAGCACAATAGCAATCTTGAGCTAGAACGATGGTACGCGCTGTGGGGGGTAGGACATTAGTGTGACCAACACTGCTAAGACATTCCTCCTGGCTCTGAATGGTTGGTTTTGACCGTGAGTGGTGTATTTCTGCAGATAGCAGTAGGACCACTGGGAGGAGCCAGTGGAGCTTGATTTGTTTTTTTCACAGAGAATCTGTCTCATATTGTACTGTCGGAACATGGTGACAATGTGTATGTACATTTTAACAAAGGTTCAATGCATTGACATGGCGTTAAAATATTGAAAACCCTCTTATGTGCCTAAAAAAAAAAACTGTCATCAGTCAGTCATTTTCTACTGCTAATTCAGTAATTAATGCAGAAAGACCCCCGGCCGGGAATCAAACCCAGGACCTTCTTGCTGCAAGGCAACAGTGCTACCAACTGCGCCACCGTGCGCAAAAAAACAGATGAGTTAAAAAAAAAAAAAAAAGCTGTAGAAATCTGTATGCAATTGTTGTCTTGGTACGGATGACAGTTAATAGTTCTCTCTGTCATTAGCCTTACTTGTTTTCCTATGCTTTTTCAAACAAGTGTTAAGAAAAGTTACAAATTTCCACTATCGAGTTCCTTTTATTTAGAGCCCGTTAAATAAGATACCAGATAAAGCACCATAGCTTTGTATAATTCTTGCTTCTCTGTTGTGATTAAAAGCAATCGGATCATGTCATACATTTCTGCTTTTAGTTTCCATGTATATACAGTGACAGTGTGAAACGTGGTATTTTTACTTAAGTTTGCCATACCATGCGAATCTGTTGCTGCTAATTTGGATGTTTTATACACTGCTCAAAAAAATAAAGGGAACACTTAAACAACACGATATATAACTCCAAGTAAATCAAGTTTCCGTGAAATCAAACTGTCCACTTAGGAAGCAACA
This sequence comes from Characodon lateralis, assembly GCA_036250325.1. Classification (NCBI taxonomy): domain Eukaryota; kingdom Metazoa; phylum Chordata; class Actinopteri; order Cyprinodontiformes; family Goodeidae; genus Characodon; species Characodon lateralis. The sequence goes on along the minus strand of JAHUTJ010000310.1, from coordinate 172 downwards.
CTGATTGACAATCAATTTCACATATTGTTGTGCAAATGGAATAGACAACAGGGGGAGATCTTTGGCGATTAGCAAGACACACAATAAAGGAGTGGTTCTGCAGGTGGGGACCACAGACCACTTCTCAGTACCTATGCTTTCTGGCTGATGTTTTGGTCACTTTTGAATGTTG
>JAHUTJ010000309.1:0-39552 GCA_036250325.1 Characodon lateralis | reverse complement strand
TGTATAAATAAAGAGAGAGGGGTGCCAACACTTTGTAGTCTGCACTGCAGAAGTGAGCTACCCTTGCTGCAAGTAAAACTGACTCTGTATCGTTCTTGCCTCTGAGTTGACTAATTAATACCTAACAAGCATCATTTTGTTCTCAGTCGGTAATGCAGCATAAAGTCCTCTTTCCCCAGTGTTTCTCAACCTTCGCACCTTGCATTGATAGAGAGGTAGTCGAGAGAACTGGAGCAAATGATACCTTGTGTTTCTTTATTTGTTTTTTGTCTTCTATTTTTGCTATTATTAATGACAAAATGAGATCACAGTAAACACTCTCAGCTAACACCCTGGGGGTTGTTGTTAAAGGGAGTGAAGTGTTCAAGCAGTGGCTTCTGGGACTACACTCGGCCTAGCCTACAGATGCGACAAGCAGCACGCTCCTTGTGGGCCAACCATATGCAAGGTTGTGTGCAGCTTGCCATAAATGCCATAAACTTCCTTGAGCTTCACAATATGTCAAATAACCATCTATAGCATCATATAAACAAATGATGGAAACACTGAACTACATTGATGAAGCTTCGTCACAGAAAACTACATAATTTAAAAAATGTTATATTTACCTCAGAGCAGATGTGTTTTGCTGCACCTGTTTGATCTAAATACCAAGAATCCACGAAGTTATAGTCAGTGTTGTGACTAGTAGCTGCAATCACATATACCTACATACGATGTGAATAGTGTGACTAAAACACTAAAAAGTATGTCATATAGTGCAGGAAATTACTTTGAACAGATTCAGTTTCTTTTGGAGCCTTTTGGTGCCACTTTGGAATGCAATTTTTCATTCCTCAAGGCTGTAAAAATCTTTTCATGTTAATGCCTTCCACTGTAATGAAAATGTGCAATATTCAATCTCAGTTGGTAAAGAAATGTGTGATTGGAAATTGCATAAACATGTTTCTTTGTTTTTTTCCAACAGGATGTGTCAACGATGAAGTGAGGGCATAATGTCGCTGTTGATGACAATTTTAATGCTTTGTTTAAATGCCTGGGTTTATGACCTGTTGAAAGTATGCAAACCACTTACTTGTTGTTTTATTATAGACTTGATCTATGGCAAGGGTTAGGACACATGGTTCTGTTTAGTCTTAGAGATATGGATCCTCAGCCTTCTCCAGAGCACATATATGAGATGACATGTATGCCCCACTGTAAGGTTCAAATTCCTTTGTCAACATGTCTAGGAGAGAATTACAATAGGTTTTACCTCGGTCCCATCTCTATGAGTCTGGGTCTAATGGCAATTACCTTGAGAGCTGTTGAAGCCGTTATAAGGAGAACCTTTGCTTTGTCTAGTCAGAATGATTTGGTAGCACTCCTGAGTACTTGTCTAATGCTGTAAAAAATTATTATCTCTTGCAAGGTTATAATAAACCTGATTCTGAGTGACAATCATCAGTCTCGGTCTTGGTAAAAATTTATTTTTCCACAACAGTCGCAATGCTACTTGCACCGAATTTTGTTGACTAAGCACAGTCTATAAAGGAATAGTTCTAGGAGTGACCTTATGGTATTGTTGCAACACGTCTTTTAAAATACAGAGACATATTTGACACTGGAATTGTGTCCCTTTTATATATTATCACAGCGTGTAACCACAATGCAGTACTTCCAAGATGGTCCACTCTTAAAGACATTTACATGCTAATGGTGATTCCCCAATATTAAGTGCTGTGTAATCTACAAAGCGTGTTGTACCAGATGAATGTACAGTTCTGTATATACTTATTGGCATCTCCAATAAAGATGCATAACAGACCTTAAAAGAAGTTAGTCTGTTGTTGCCGTTGCATAATCTTACACCTAAAAGCATGACAGATCCATGTCTTTATAAGATTACATCTGTTCAATAAGAACAAAAAAATCTGTATCAAGAATTTTTTTTTACACAACCACAGATTCTGCAAGTATTTAAAATGACCTGATGTTTTTTTTCAAATTTATACTTTAGCTTTTGAGCAAAGTGTAGAAACCTTTAATCGATAGTCCATTACTTCCTGTTTCCTTGGTCCATTTCCCTTAGCCACTCTTGATAGTGGGAAAGACAAGAGGGTATGCTATTCAAATAAGGTACATGTGTGTTGATCCTAATAATTCAGAACATGTTTACAAAAAAATAGTTGTTGGAATAATTGTATATAGATTTATCTTATATTTTTCCTTTCTTATTAACTGTACTATGTGATCTTTATAACCTTTCATGTATGTGTAAGTAGGGATGTGATGAGATGTTTGCAGGCAAGGATCAAAGGTGGAATCGAGATGATGCAGTCACAGTTGAGGACATCACAAAGACAATGGCTGATTGTGCTGAACAAAGAACGCACGTACCTTAAGATTATGGAGACTATGCAAGCTTTGTTTTGTACAGGATAATGGTGTGCATGACCTATGTCACGTTGCTGTTGTTTGTTTTCCCCCATCCTTCAGATCAGCAACGTTCATTGTAACTAGGGACCAACCTAAATAAAAAGAGGATTCGGAGAGATGTTTTTCAGAGCGGTAGGAGATTTGTAACTGAAGCACATCTCTGTCAGTTCTCCTCGCAAGCGAGTAAGAAATTAATTCTTTGTCTTTCTCTTCTTTTTGTGATGTTATAAGTATTTTAGGTTGATTAAACCTGACAATAGTGCTCAATTTCAGTCAGCAATCTTTAGGCCAACCTTGTCCACACTAGTCTGGATAAGCACCCAAGTTTATCAGCAATTGATTGATGAAATATTAGTTGCCGCCACACATGGCAACGATGGTAAGGGAAGTAAAATAAAATAAAAAGGGAAAGGGAACTGCAGCTAAGTGTGACATTTTGGTATCTTCGTGTCATCATAGCAACAATTAGACAATATTGAAAACCTTGAACCTTGTAAGACTATCTATTTTTTTAAATAACTGGGGCATCTGATAAAACCACCCACTTCTGAAATGCAGTGACCTCTGTTGTTTCAGAGTACTTCAGCATAATACAACTTAAAGACATCAAATGATGCACTCCAATGTGGTTTGGCTACAGTAATGTTCTATTAACAAGAGGAGATTGTGCAGAGTATAAACAGCAAGTGTGTCAATTACTTTAAACAATGCTGCAAGTTTTTTTTTTTTTTTTTTTTAATTATCATCAAATATATAACACAAGAAAGATATCTAGCAACCCAAGTCCACAGCAGGATTGTTCAGGTCCTCTACTGAACAGCTGATATGGTTTTTAACTGGTCTGGCACCATTAACTTCAATCAGTTGGAATGTTGTCTGTAGTTAAAAAAAGAAAAATCATTGTCTAGCCACAGAAAGTGTTTGCTTTATCATCCATGTAGCTTCTATTTATAAATTTAAAGTATACTTTGAATATAATAGAAATATCCTTTATTGTCTCACAGAAGGGAAATTCAGGTGAACCAGCAACAAAGTGAAAGGCAAATGAATGCACACATATTTACACCCTGGTTAATGCATGGAAGACATTACTTTTTTTTTGCTCTTTATTTCAAGAAAATAACGGGGGACCATTGTGATCTTATTGTTTCTACATATGACCACATTGTTGGTATTTGTTTGAGGTACGTTGGTCCCAATTTATAATAGGTAAATGTACAATTCTCACTTTTCAAAGTGACAAGAAGCTAATCATTTTGGAAATAAATTAGATTTACATTCATTTTTATTCTATTTTCCAGTAAATTTGACATTACGGCAGAGATGTTGAAACCTGAATCAAAAGCCCATCTGTTCACAATATTCACGACATGATGTAGAGAGAAAAACATTTTTAGTATACTTCTGAAACACAAATATACAAAAAATGTATGGAGATATTGGTTGCAATATTAGCTAGTAACATATTACACATAAATTCAAAGTTTATTTGCAAGCATTTATTATTAGACAAATTTAATCAAGAAATTTTGCATATATGAAAATAAAACAATTTATTAGAGCTCTTTAACTGCATCCAATCCACTTTTTGCATATTTATGCTAACTTCTATTATTCAATATTACTTTTATAATGCCATTGGAGACCTTAAATGAAGCAATTTTTTTGAGTATAATTTGTGGAAACCAGAATGAAATGCATCATTAATTTTATTTTTCACCAGAAAAGATAAAAGGTCTTTGGTCACAAAGAGGGTTTAATGTGGCCAGTCAATGCATTTATGTCTTGTGATGTAACAAGTACAAATGCAGACAAAGATGTTAGAATATTGAGGGTCAAGGAGGAGCATTGTAGATTGAGAAAAGGGATACAAAGTGTTTTAAAGCATTGCTAACATAAGTCTGGAAAAACACGTCCACAGTACAAGGCTATTTATAAAGGGATGTGTTTTGAATAAAAGGTTTTGTCCATTTCAGGATATTTATGCATCCATAACATATTCAGCTCATCGAAGAGTTTCTGTACCATCACAAGCTCCGTTGAGACATCTAAGAAAGCAAATTTGTTTCATTAGGCATTTTTTGTGACACATGTTTACAGTATTCTTAGTGACATATTTACAGTTATGGCCAAACATTATTCACACTCCTGGCAGATTTAGATTTTAAATTATGTTCAATCATTCAAAAAGTTTGTATCTGATAGGAAATGATACAGGCATCTCTCACAAGAAGACATTGTGTTTTACTTTTAGTAAAAAAACTGCAAGAGTAAAATTATTTATAGTGTCATAATTTGTGAAAAAAAGCTTTATTAAAATCTTTTTATAATTACTGACTAGATTTTTGCATGTTTCCACTGATATTTATTTTTGGTAATGAGCCCCAAGTTTTTGAGGTTGGAGTGACTTCTTGCCATCATTGTAATCTTCAGCTCCCTCAATCAGATTAAAACCAGAACTCTGGCTGGATCACTTCAACACTAAAATGGTTTCCAGTGAGAAGAAATGTCTCAGTCAAATAAAAGATTACTTTTAACCTAAACCTGCCAGGGATAAATAATGGTAATTTTACCTGGAATTGAATAGTCTTCAGTCTTGAGGAGCGGCTCAATAGATGCCATCATGTTTTTTTCCAAATCACCCACGACATCCACCTAATTTTGCATCAAAACAATTAAAAAGCATTCATTCATCTTTTATACCGCTTATTCCATAGTGGGTCACGGGGTAGCTGGTATCTCCAGCAATCTACGGGCGAGAGGTGGGGTACATCCTGGACAGGTCGCCAATCCATCACAGGTCAACACAGAGACATAAAGGACAAACAACCATGCACACACTCATTCACACCTAAGGGCAATTTAGAGAGACCAATTAACCTAACAGTCATGTTTTTGGACTGTGGGAGTAAGCTGGAGTACCCGGTGAGAACCCACGCATGCACGGGGAGAACATGCAAACTCCATGCAGAAAGACTTTTTAATTAAAAAGCATTCATTCCAAAATCAACCACTGATCACAACTTTGGGGGATTGATTTACAATGCTTATGAGTCATGGGATGGTTCTTTCCAGCAGACACACCAAAGTGACTCAGAGTTTATCTTAAGCTGAATGGAGCTAAATACAAGGCAAACCTGGCAGAAAACCAGAGAGAGGCTGCAAAAGACATGAGACTAGTGAGGATCACCTTCCAGCAGGTCAATACTTAACATACAGCCAGTTGTAGCATGATAAAATGTGAAAAAGCTCAAGTGGTATGATTACTTTTACAAGGCATTATGGAGAAAAGTCCAGTTCCAATTTTAATTAATAAAATGTCACAAACCATCAATTTCTGGAGCTGCCCCAACATGACATCTTTGGCTTTCTCAAACATGGTGTTCTTGAAAATGTGCACATGTTTCTGTATCGTCTGCCTCATGTTCTGCAGTGTGTTCTTTCCTCGAAACTGTGGTGCTTCTGCAAAACAGAATGTTCACTTTTGTATATACAGTAGCCAAAATTATTAGCATATTTTGTTTTAATAACCTAAAATCAAGTTAACCTTTCTTACTTTCACAGCACTCTTGAATGATTTCCTTAACTGTCTTTGCTAGACTCACGTAGATTAGTTTTTTGCTGTCGCAAATCTTTTTGCAGAGATTTGTCTTGAGCTTTTCCTCCTAAGAGAAATGTAGTTGACAGTCAAAACCAAAGAGCATGTATACTATTTAATAATTGAAAAAGAAACATAGTACTTTTCTCATGATTTACCTCTTTCATGAGAAATATCAGCTGCAGTTCGGCATCTTTGTACTTTGGTTTTAGTTTTTCAATGTCAAGTGAAAACCTATTGATCACCCCGTTGAATGGGCCGCACTTTTCTTCATTGCTGGAATATTTCAACACATGTAATGAACTGAACTCATAACACCTGTGTTTTTATCTTCTACAGTTGTGTCATATAGGGTTAATGTAATCATGTATCATTTAATGAGCATGTTTTCCAGGATCAGTAAGCCTTCTGTGTTTGTGAAGTTCTTACGAGAAGGTTTTCCTGAATTCTTCGTCGATGCTCTTACTCAAGAACGAACTTAATTTTATGTTGAAATTTATTTCATTCCACTTTTTAGGTTTATGGATTCCACCAGTTTTGACGACACTCTTTGCAGTGTTGCATTGGGCACTTCCAGTCTTCCTCTGGGGAAAACAGAAATGATTTAAAAAGAAGAGCAAATAAGTAAAAAGACAAAAATAAAAACCGTATTAAACAGATTCACAAAAACGTGACTTTAAGATTACTTACCTCAGGCTTTAAAGAGCTCTTCAGGATTTTTTCACATGAACCTTTGGATGTTTCAGCTCCTTCATCAAGACATTTTTCAAAGGTGGTGTAGATCTCTCTCATAACATTTCTGATTGCATCAAGTTGACAGTGTAGGTTTGTCTCTAGATCTTCACACAAAGCTTTATTACTGCCATCCTAAAAAAACACATGCATATCTCATTCAAAGTTATAATATGTTAGTATCATTAAATGTAAGTTTTCAGGTCATTACATCTTGACTCTGCTCACAACATTCTGTGGGATTATTACTTTATCCAAAATTCAGGTATTATGCTATTGGGACAGAAGTTGGGTAGTTTTTCACAAAATATTGGGTCAAGAGAGATGGCATGTTAAGAAAAATATATCCCACGTAGAGGAAGTAAAGTTACATTTCATGTCAAATGAAGTTAAATGGATTTTCTGCAAAGCTCTGTATTACAAAATGTGTTTATGCTCTAAATGTGTTTATGCTCTAAATGTGTTTATGCTCTAATAGAAAGCAACAGTGGAAAACAATCCAAACAATGCTTTTAGTTTTGGGTTTCTTTAAGCATCATCGCTGTCACAATAACTCAAAATTCTTGTGACTGTAAAACATTTTTCACAGTAATCAGAATTGGTACAATCGTTTATTGAGATGCACCTGTACACATATGCATAAGTATACAGTCATATTCAATAAATTTAAATAATATTGAAAAGTTTATTTATTTTTAGTAACTCAATTCACATTATATAGATTATTTACACATACTGTTTTCAAGCCTTCTGATAATTACAATGATTTTCTGCTTACAGCTAATAAAAACACAACCTTTAAGATTAGAATATTACACTGGCCTTTAAAAGAAAACAAAATGTTAATACAGAAATGTGGGCCAAATTAAAAACCTTTGTGCGGGTATCTTTCATTTCTGCATTGACGTTGTTACTTTTCAAAACGTACTTTTAATTCGAAACGAGCCTCATTCTAATAAATATTTTAAATTAATGAATATGACTGTATATAAATACACACACATTCCTATACATATATATGCATTTTCTGAAGATATTTAGGACAACTGAGAAAATAAGGACAACGAAAGGTTTTTATTTTTTCAAACTTACTGTTTCTCTCAAGCTGGCCCTTTGAATCAAAGAGAGAATCCGGTGAGCTCCAGAAACATAGTTCAACGTCTCCGAGTGATGGTCATTCAGACTTTGCAAAAAATCTTGAAGCTCTGGGATTTCTTGGAAAATAAGATCAAGTTTACATTAGCATCAAAGTGACATTGCCTTCCTGGGGATTTTTTTTCTTTTTAGGTTTTAACCTACCAGTGTTCTCTGGATGTAGGTGTTTACTTTTCAGAAACTCTGCAGAGCTCACTGTGAACACTTTGAAACACTCATTGCTGAAATATTTCTGTTGAAAATTAAATTTGTTCATCAGTCCGTTTTTAAATGTGGAGAATCACTTTGAAAATCTATTGGTGTTCAAAGCTTACCCTTATCATGGTTAGCTTGTTTAATTCTTTGCTCACTGCTTCCTTGGCTGTCATGTTTCTTTTGAGGATGAAGGTCTGAACATCAGCTGCTGAACTAAAAGAAAACATTAACTGGTGAAACCTGTTTTGACTTAAAGTAATAAAACTATACTGTATATGCAGTTCCTTGAAAAACGTTTTATATTTTGGCATTTTCTGTTTCCATGTTGCCAATTCCGTGTCAAGATTAACAACGAGTTCTGATAGTTATTTACGTTTCATAAATAGACTTTATGTGGCAATGGACTTGAATATTGTTGGACCACATGTTGTGCTGAATATTGGACCATTTGCACGTTGCTGGACGCTACCAGGCCGTTTGGCGTCATCGGCCATTTTGTATCCCAGGATAGCCCGCTACTACAAATCCCAGCGGCCACCGTGGCTGACATGACGGGCGTCCCAAGTCTGACGTCACAGGAAAGTATAAATGAAGGTGGCCCATTTAAAGCTTTGCTTTTCACGCTGGAAACCGGACCAGCAACTGAAGCGCATCATTCTGGAGACGAGGACCCACATGGATTTCATTTATTCTCCTTCGTTGGCCAACGAAAAATTCATGAAAGAGGATTCTGGAATAAGAATGCCAGAAATTTCACTTTGCCGATCGAAGACGTGAGTTTAACACGTAACCAAAAAAACCACAGAGTTTCAAGGAGACGCAACTTTCCCTCCTTGTTTCGTACTAGTCGACTGCTGACAGTCAGATCATATTTTTCCTTTTCGCCAAGGAAGCCAAAAGACAGAGATTCACCACTTTCTTGGGAGTTTAACTGCGGACGCGCAGGAACTCTTCAAGCCCCTTTTCTCTCTCACTCGCTGCCCCAGAAGGAAGACTTCAACAAGTAAAATCCACCTTTTATTTTTATTTCTTTATTAGGAATAGCTTGGGCAGCGTAGAGATTTAGTGCGATGTAGGATCGCCACTTATAGTCTAATGTGTTCTGAATTGTATGTGCATGCCATTGTTCTTTTGAAACGTGATTACTGTTGTTTTCTGAGGCCGCCGAGTCTTGCACGATTGTGGTTTCACCGTGTGAACACCTGAGAGCAGGGTTTACAATCTTGCTGGGGGGGGGGGTTATGACTGCCTGCATCTCACTGAGCTACACTTTGTGGCGGGCTGCGCTCCCAAAGCTCCGTTCAACACCATATTCCCTTTTCATATGATCACTTTTGCCATAACTGCTGGTTGATTCCATACACACCCACTGCTGTTTTGCTTTATTTTGTTTAGTTAGATATTTTACCCTTTTGTGTAGAACTTTGCATGTTTGAGTAGGTGAAGATTATTGGATCAAAGAGTTGATTGTATCAGGCTGATTGGTTTAATAAATTTTAACGTAGATAAAGAGAAGGCGTTTTGTGTTTATTTTGTGCAAGAGTGATTTGTCAGTCAAAATAAGGTTAAAGTTCCCCACGTTTCGGTAGAAACGGTTGATTAAACAGTGACATTTAATAATTGGAATTATCAAAGGCCTTGAGCCATAATTACAACACCAGAGGACAACTCTGGTTTCGATTCATAACTGAGGATTTTGTTTAAGAAATTAATTTTGTCAAATTATGATTTTTAATTATAATTCTTGATAAATATTAATTAATCAATAATCATAATTCCAACATTATGCATCGAGAACATTCGTTTGAAATCAGAAAGGGGGATCTTGTAGTTCTGAGGGTTCTTTTAGCAGTATGTTTAGTCATATTTTTTATTTTAAACTGTACATGTCTGTCTTAGTTTCAGGTTTCTGAAAACCTTATACGGTTTTTACTTTAAGAATCACGAGTCCAACCTCATAAATCAGCTGGACACTTTGTGTCGGTGCTTAGCGGCATGCTTGTGACAGTCATTCCCACAACATGAATAAATAGTCTTACTTAATAGCCATGTTATTGTTTCAAGACTATGTAAACACTGTTTGCAATTACAATAACAGAGCCTTTAACCCAGATTGATTAATGTCTGAATTGAATGTTTCATTCACCTTTCAACTTTTGGCATATTAGTGAACTTACTGATCATGTAAATCTCCAATAACATCAGACTTGGTGCAGATGAAGTGAATGTGTGGACATTCGCCACCATTTCCAAGGAGACTATTAGCACTTTTCAGGATCTCCCAGGATTCCATATCTGATGCTGCTCGGTTGATTTCAGATACAATCCAAACTGCAGAACAGTTTCCAACAATCTGAAGTGATGTTTTTTACAATGAGAATTAATACTTTTAAAATATAACAGTTTAAAGATTAAATAAGGATCAGGTCAAGACCACAGTATTAGGATATAATTTACCCCTTTCCACATTGTATCTCTGCTTTTGTTACGATCTCCATTTCCTGGAAGGTCCACAAGTGTGACATGCTGGAGAAAATTATTGTTTGGTACCTTGACAGTCACACATTTCACAAGTGGCCAGTACCACTGTTTTATTTCTCCATGTCCTCCTTGTTTGGTATACTTCACAATTATTGCAGATAACTCTTGAGCCTAGAAGACAAATACTTATTTGGTTGGTTTTTATGTGATAGAGCAACACAAAGCAGTCCACAATTGTAAAATGGAAAGCAAAGCATACATGGCTATTTCAAAACATAAATATGATTCAGATGCTTTTTTCATATAACCAGAGATTAAATCAGTTTTTATACAGTTTCACCACTTTTTGTAAACCTGTCAGTATGCAAAGTGTAACCAATTGTAAGCTATGGCCAAATGATATGAAGGACAGGAGCCCAAATGTTGTTTAATCAAAGTTGAGTCTACACTGCTTTGACTAGGTCAATTTATGCATCTATTCCACTGGTACCTAATCTAATTGAGTCAGATCAGTTTAACACGGATTGATTCATTTTTCTGAGCAGCATCTCAATGGGGACAGGAACTGTTAATAGCAAGGCAGCCCCACAGTCTGAAGTGATGTGAGTTAGAGACAAAAAGTGCAACAGCAGCAGAGACTGCTGCTCTGTTAATGGTCGCTGTCAGACTTGGAGTGAAAGAGGAGAGCCAAGGAAGGCTCCAGGCAGCAAGACCCGAAGCAATGAATAAAAACAGGAGAGAAAAGGAAGCCATGCCATGTCAAATGGAAGGATTCAAACTAGAGAAAATGCAAGGATAAGCTATATTGCTACCTAATGCTGGCTTGTAATAATAGTTATCATACACATAATAACCCCAGCATAAAACAATTTAATTGTTGAAAGTTACTGAAATATGCTGTGACTGCTGATGCTGCCCACTAACCAATGAGTGACTGACAGTCTTCCGAAGTAGCGTTTCAGTGCGACTCGGAACAGTTTGAACCACAAGCAAGCAGGTACTAAAAAAGGTAACGGTCTGACGCAACCATTACTACTAGAAAACAAGTCCAACCTGGTCTGTGTATATAATGTCACTATTTTCCCAACTTTTAGCACTAAATATAATAAAATGCAAATTGTTATATCTTACTGATTCACAAGTTAAAATCTTCTTTGTGGACTGATCAAACTCTGGAATCTCTCTGAAGTGTCTGTTATCTATGAGCTGTTTGGAGGATTTTCCTTTCCATTCTTCTCCATACAGTGCTGAAAGCTTTTCAATACGGTCATGATAGCCATCATTATCATGATCATCATCATGCTTCTCTTGCTCTCCATCTTCTTCAAGAAAGTGATCTACTGTTTCCAACTCATCCTCCCACTCCTGAAAAGAAAACATAAATGTGCGTGTTTAGTTTTAGATGTGAAAATCTGCAATGTTTTGGGAAAAGTAGAATACGAGGAAACTGTTTGACAGCTCTGTTTACCTCTTTGGTGATGAACTCAATCTCTGCTTCATAGTTTGAGTTGTGCAGGTTAGCCTCCACTTTAATCATAACTGAGGTACATGCATCAACATCTCCAGATGGCAAAAGTTTCCCCACACCAATGACAGCATTTATCAAGGAGGTCTTTCCAGCTCCAGTTTTACCAAAAACACCAACCAGTTGCCTCTTGTCTGTCTTCAGATCTGTAATTTTCATCCTGTTCAAAATTTAGAGAAATATTCATTTTCTCACCTGTTAAATATGTGCAAAATTATTTGAAAGTTAGTCCTGGCATGTCTCTCTCAGACTGTGGTGCAACTTGGTAGATCACACCATGCTAGTGTGCCTCCTAGGCCATGATCAGGTCGTAGCCATAGTGTGGCCAACCCTGCCTCGTAATCCTGGAGACCAAGACACGCCAGTGCACGAGATTCATATTAAACAATAACCATACACAAGACTTCACTGAGGACTAATTACTCACCACCATACACACTGCCATCATGATAATTAACCATGTTGTGCCATTAATTTCTGTGGAGCTAGCAGAGGAGCCAAATGAAGAAAGGAGGCAGGAAGTTTTGTGATAAATGGTGTATTTAATAAAAAAAACCTAAAGACCTATAAGACCCAGAAATCAGAGCAGACAACCAAAAAAAGACAAGAAATCTTAAATAGAGCTCAAACCTATTAATAATTGTTTGCAAGGCATGAATAAGGAAGATAGAAATCATACTTACTTCAGGAATTCATTAAGATCTGTGCTCTCTTGATTGTGTAGTTTAGTATGGACGTGTGCCATTATGTTTCTCGTATCAGTTAGTATCATTGCTTCTGTTAGTAAAAACAATACAAAGCGTGAGCAGCAACATTGAACGCAAAGGGGGATACATTTTATTGTAACTCTCACTACTTCAATGCAGTCTTCTACCAAAGAGTTTTAAACTACACATAATTTAAGCAAAATAGATTGTCTTGATTATGGATTATAATTACAAAATATCCAGAATTTAGCTAAAACTTCATTATAATTCTATATCAATAGCACCTTTGATCAAAAAAATGAATACCTGAGAATTGAAAACTGTCACGCTGCCGTTTTACTGCTGATTTCTCTTTGCAAGATTGCTCCTGAAGGTCAAGTTTTCGCTTCCCTTGTTACAATAAAAAATACATTGGTTAAGTCTCTCAATAGCTGTTGTTATATCAAAATAACAAACTATATGATATTTAGGTTTAGACATTATATTTCCCACCTGTATCACTTGTGGAGGACAAATTCTGAGGATCAAAACAAAAATTTCATTATTTTGATTTTGGACAATTTTACACAGTTAAATGCACGAGTCTTATGTTGATTTAAATGTAATGTGTTCTCTAGCTTTTTATTTTGATAATACAATAAATTGTCAGGAATCTGAGGTGTTCGTGTTTATGTGGTTGGTTTGGGTTATCACCTCAGGTTGTCACTAGCGAGCGCAGCTGAACCAACATTGCCTTTTTTTGAGCTGGTGTGCCTTTGCACACCTGTTTCTTATCACCATCAGCTGGTCTATAAGATGAGCTAGAGTGTTAACCTATGTGATGACCTAAGCCCTCTGTGCTCCTGTTTAGACCTCTGTGTTGTTGCTTCACAAGTCTAAAAAATCATGTGCTTTCTTTCCTCAAGATAATCTTCAGTGTTGAGATCAAAATCTTCCTCAAAACCATGACAGTAATTTCATTTTTTTATTAATCCACAGGAATAGAGATGATGCTATTCTTTGTATGAAGATGGTTGTATCACAAGACAAATGACTGAACCTTTAAACATTTTGTCATGTTGCAACCAAAAACGTCTATATTTTTTATTGGGATTTCATGTGATAGACCAACAGAAAGTAGCACATAATTCTGAAGGGGAAGGAGACAGGTAGATCGTTTTAAATATATATATGCAGTATATATATATATATATATATATGTATATATATATATATATATATATATATATATATGTATATATAGACATGTTTATATGTACATACAAACATGTTCTTTTCACCTTAGGGAGAAGAACAAAACACCAATAGTGAAAAATCTGTCCTAAACAAATAAGTCAATAGCTGTGAAAAGGTGGAAAATATATTTCCATGTGTGTGTGTGTGTTAGGTAGATGAATGATTAATACTGCATGGCATTACCTTTAACAGCTCGAGTCTCTTCTTGAACAGTGGTCTTGCTTCCACTTTTGGTATCAGTTTGTCAATATCTTCATCCTCAAGACAATAAAGAGTCTCTCTGTCAACCCCTTCATCTGTAATCCAAAGAGACTCCATTAACCACAACTTTTAGGAGGGATGAAAACATCTATTTTTTGCATTTGTGAAAATGTTATTAGCACTGTTATTTGTTAAGGAACGAGGTTTATGTCCTGTTAAATTATTGTTTGGTAAAACCTTTCATTAAAAAAAAAATTCCTGACCTCTTATAATTTCAATAAAAGGTGTTTCTGTGATAGTAAAGGTTGATGACTTACTACAAACAGGGTGAAAATCACCAATAAATCATGCTAATTTTGCCAGATTTATAATAGTTAGTGACATCATAAACCTAAAAATGTATTTGAAACATTATCTTGTTTGTTAATCCCATCACCAACCTGACACAAAAGTGATGCTTAATGACAAAATCTGGGCATTTTTAACAAATGCTGTCCTGGTGCAAACCTTTATGTTTTAAAAAAATAAAACTTTGTTCTCAAAACCCGACTTTTTAAATTAGAGCCATTAAAACTTTTTGCCGATTTTACACTGCCATATAATGGTGGAAAAAGAGTAAAACCTTTGTTTTGCATTCAGTGTGCATTCAGTAAAATGTCCATAAAGAAACAATGTTTAACTCCCTGCAATAGGGTCCACCCCAACGACACATTTTCAATGAACATCACAACTGTTGCTCTGCATGAAAAGAAACTCACAACTAACAACATCTAGGCAATGCTATTATCTAAATATGGCTTATTAATGCTAATTAATTAAAATAACATGCAAAGAAAAAGATAATGAATAAATATTAAACAAAGTCATCAAACAGCAGCTGTGATTTTTCTTTAAAACAATGTGTTCATGAGGCTCAGGAGTGTTTGTGTTACTGTAGCTAAAGTTATGAGTCAATGTTGGTAGACCATATACAACGCACAAAAGACTCCTCATTAACAGTCATGAATTGAAATACTTTACCTTTAAATATCTCCATAAACTCACTTAGACCCCACTGGTTCAGTTTGTCACAGACAAAGGAATCCATTTCCAAGAACAGAAACTGAAAGTAAAAAAATCTGATCGTTAGGATCAGTGGTTACCTGTCAACATAACAATTATGATCAGTTACATCTTCCCAGAAGGTGTGCTGAAGAAATGCATTTAGAAAAAACTTTTTAGAGTTTAAACTAACACATTTGAGATGTTCACCTGTTTCTGAAGGTAATGCAGAGTCAAATCAAGCAGGATAGGAGGAGCAGAGAATGAAAAGAGCAAAAACAGCAGAAAAAAAAAATAACACAACAGACTTTGTGAAGAAGATCACATGAAGTATTGCCAGTTTTCTGGAGAGACTGATTGCTGATCACGGAACAGATAAACATGAATAGTAGGGTGTGGTCCGTTCCAGAACTCAGAGACAGGAGGAGATCAGGAGAGAAATGCGTCTGGGTATAAATGGCAAATGAGGAAATGAAGATACCAAAATTAGAAAATCACCTGGAGCAGTTGAATGACACATTTTCATTTGAAAGCTAAACAAGTTTCATTTTTATCAAAGTAAAGAGAAATACCATGGCACGCCTTTTTTGAGTTGTACTCATATATGTTTAAATTGTACGCCATATTTTTTCAAATATTTCCTTACAACTGTAAATCTTTTGCAGCTGGTCTTTGCATGTCTTTCATGTTCTTCAGTTAAGATCTTTCTTTGCTATTTGTACACATGTACTCAGTTTGGGTACATAGGAAGTCCAGTGCTTTGATTCAAGAACCAGTGATGATAAAATCCATAAATAAGAGGCAAAGATAAATAACTATGAAGAAAAGACAATAAGAACCAAGAAACCCTGTGATGATCCTGTGCTGAATGAAGTCAAAGAAGACCCTTTGTCCTGTCAATGAAGACATCCAAGATCCAGTCCAGTTGATGGTAGGTGAGACCTCAAGGTATGCCTGTTGATCAGTTTTCCTGCCTTGAAGGTAGCAAACACTATCTCCCAGGAAGCACATCATACTGTGATTTCTATTGCTGTCTATGTAGGTGTTGTAGTGTCTTGTGGAGCGCAATGGCCACTGTGTTGTCCAGTAACAATTGGAGCAGCAGGCAAACTGTAAAGGGTCAATGCTGTCTGGGAGCACTTACTTGATGTGTGTAATGCCACTAGACTGAGGTTCTTGGAATTATGATGGATGCTTTGAATGTGCGTGAGACATCTGCACTTAAAAACTAATTGGCAATATCTGTACATCCACCTGCTAGTTTATCAAGGCCATCAGAACCCGTGGTGGTACTTTGTCAGGACCTGTTGGTTTACAGCACTTCAGTCAAAAGCTAGACTCTTACTTTGCTCTCACTGCTGCAACATAGTCGTCTGGTCATTAAAGATGTTACCTGTTGGTAGGTCTGACTACAAACATTATGCACCACATAATTTAATGATATTGTGTACTTTTGTGATTTCCATCTCTTAACTGCACACCTTTTATTTTTGTCAAATCTTAAGATGTCTCTTGATAAAGAACAAAAACATCAGAAGATTTCATACTGGTAACTGAAAAAACAATGGCCACAAGTCAAAAGTTGCTGCTGTCTTTTTTAATTTTTTTATAAACATCCCATGGTGCCACCCTCTTTTTTGCATGCTGAATAACTCTTGTGTGCTTCCTGTTTACTGTTGTAACTTGTTTTAGACGAGCTATAAGCTGCTACAAACAGCATTATTTAATTTCTTCTAAACCACATCACTGAACAAACAAAAAAAAACAACACATGATGTTTATAAGAAATTTGTAAACAATAATGTGTTTTTCGCCTCAAAAACCTCCAAACATAAGTGAGCATATAACATGCGTAAATATTTTCTGAAAACAGAGGAGTAAAAACTGAAATGAGACCTTGAGAGGCAGGCAAAGTAAGGCAGGTAAATATGTATAGCACATTTAATCAACAAGACAATTCAAAGTGCTTAATGTGTTCAAATTGCTTTACATTCAGGAAGTCGTTGTAGCTTGCGAGTGACTGGTTTCTATCTGCTTCTACCAAAAAATGTACCTTCTGGTCATGGTCTGGGCTGGCGTCTCAGTTCTCTTGGGATTGTTCAGATTTTTTGGATTTGGTTCCTCGTTTCAATCCCCGGTCCGCTGGCTGGAAGGGTCGCCTGAACATTGTGCAGCGTTGATTGTGGGTATGGCTTTGCTTTGGTGGAGGGGCTGGCATTTGGATTGGCTAAGCAGTGAAGGTGGAGCTGAGCTGGTTGGTGGTTCTCCTTGGGCTGACGTTGCAGTGGCAGTGATGTGGTGCATTTGTGTGGTTGCAGGGGCTGTCTGCCCCAGCGGGTGAGTTGATCCTGTCTTGGTGTGGGGTCGGGGGTTCCAATGTGGGTACAGGGCTTGGTGGTGTCTGCTCTGTTACGCTTGGGGGTAATGGCTTGGGCGGCGGTGTGTGGAGTCCTTGCCATTGCAGCATGCTATTTGGTGGGGTTAGGGATGCGGCAGGAGTGCTAGGGGCAAGTGCTGTGTGTGGAGCTTTTGTTGTATGGATGTGTCTTCATTGGCTTTTTGTGGGTGCAGCTCTCTTTTGGGGGTGTGCCTCTGTCGGGAGGGGATTCATGACATTTGTTTTTGGGGACATATGTTCTTTATTTTTGTCCTTGTTGGGGAAGGCACTTTGGGTAAATTAATATTGGGACTCATCAGGTGTGGAGGGTTCATTGGGTTAAGATAAGCATTTATTGGGGGGTTGGGACTGTTTCATCCTGGGGTGTATTTGGTTCAGGCTCATTTGGATCAGGTGGACCCTTCTTTTTTTGTTTGTGGCCCCTCTTTCTGGATGGTTGCGAGGGTCGTTGGGTGCTGAGATCGGGGCAGGTGGTCTGTGTCTGGCCAGGATCGTTCAGATTCTGGCCGTGCCGGCCCTAGTATGGGCTGGTGGCTTGGTCTGCCTGTCTCCAACCCGGGTTGAAGGGAACCACCTCCTGTGTTTGAGGCTGGTCGACGTCCATTGTTGTGTCTTTTAATTGGGTGTGTGGGTGTGAGTGTGTTTACATGTAGGCATGAGGGTGGGAATGTGTGATTGTGTGCACCTGTTTTTGTGTCATTTTGGGTTTTGGGCTGCTCCCTCTTCTGGATCAGCTTAGGCCCCCCATCAAATGTGGGGCCTATTGCCTCCCTGCCACACTCCCTGCCAGTGGCTGGTGTCTCTGCTCTCTGGTGTAGTCTGAAGCTGGGTGCTTTGGTGTGTGCTGGCTCACTCTCGGTCGCTGCTTGCCAGTGCCTAGGCACCTGGCTCTGTCGGGCCTCTGCTTGGGGGGTAATGTGTCCCAGGGTCTCGGGTCTCTAGGTCCATGGCTGGATCTGCTCTGGCATGGACGGCTAACGTATCAAATTATTATTTTTGTGTACATTACACCCCTAATATATGGATATTGTTTTTGTAAAGCAAAGCCACATGTAGGCAACCTGCTACTTCTGATGGTATGCCTGAAATGCCACTACAGGAACTGTGGAAAAAAAATTGTAATATCCCTTTGAGTTTGTGTTGAATTTACTCATGTGCAACTCGTTTAAAGCAGGATTAAGCCCCTGGTAACCAATTGTCAATTGTTTGACATTCTTCATTGGAAAGTTAGAGAAAATCCACTGCAAATCAACAATTTAGCCAATCCCACTGAGCTCAGTTAATTTCGATGATTATCTAAACTGCAAAAACAATATAAATCTTTCAGGCTTGCTTTAATTACAAAAACATGTTAATTTGAGATGTAAATATCAGTATATGCATAACATCAACGTTATTCATAAAATTGAATGAAAACACATTTTGTTACAAAATTGCTCCATTATTCTTTTAAATTTGGATTGAACAACATAAATAATCCTTCTCTTACAACCTACGTTTTTTCAAAATTGGGTGTTAAATAAAATGCATTATAGAAAGGGTATTATATATCTGAGGAACTTCAACAAAGACAAATTTGTAAAAGTAAATATTACAACAAAAGTTGCAGGTGCAATTAACCTGTTTAGACTGGATGTCTTTAAAAACGGAAACTAGCCACCGTTAGTCTAAGATCTAAGATCACGATACCAGTGAAAAACTGAAAGGTTTCCTTCCCCAGATGAGTTAAAAACAGCGTTGTGATTTAGACAAGGATTGAGGCATGATCTTTTTTTGCAACATTTGCTGAATTGTCTATAATTTAAATGTGTTTACTTTGTCAGACAGAGCAGCTGGATCACGAAGTACATGTTTCAGCACACATAGGCCCAGAGTAGTTAGTGTAAGATAGGGGTAAATTAATATTAAATTAAATAAGCTTGTGGTCAGAGATGGGCAGATCTGATGTGGTCCAGTTAAAAGGAGTTAGAGTGGAACAACATAGAATGTGCAGGATGGGTCCTTTCCTATGTGTGGACAAGTCAACATGCTGCTGCATTCCAAAACTGTCTGAAAAAGAAGATAAACCCTTCGACAAAGTCTTGCTGATTTTGTCCATGTGAATATTAAAAACACCCAGTAGGACAATATTTCAAAATAAGGAGCACAAATACATTAAAAGAGAAGAAAAATCAATTACAAAATCCTTACTGGGTTTGGGTGGCTGATAGATGATAGCTAAAAAGGTGGGGACAGGTCCATGGACTTGTAGTGTTTTAAATTTAAAGGAGTTGAATGTGGAGACATTGGCAGAAGACACTATCCATTTGTCACTGTAGAGCATTGCGAGACCACCCCCTCTTTCTGCAGAGCGTGGTTTACATTTGTGAACAAACCCATGAGGAACAGCCTTATTGAGCTGCATAACATAATTTGTCAAACTGTTTGACCTGCAGGAGTCTGTAGACAAACAGACCCTTTTTGTTCAGAGACTGGATGTTCAGCAATCCAACAGACATACAGATGGTACTGGAGTTGTTGCTAGTCAAGCTGGAAGGGTTAGATATTACACTATGTTCAACAATGAGCTGGTGTTTTGTCTGTGGACAAAGTGATGATGACCAGAGGGTTTTCTTCCATCTGGACTTAGAAAGACCAGAGCACCTGAAAATTACTTACATCTAAGTAGAATCCATTAAAAAACAAAGTAGTTAGAACATTCTTTCTTTAATCCAGATTAAATCCTTTGAAAAACTCACCAAAATACAGTAAAGCTGCAGAATCTTTGACAAGTCAGCTGAAACTGGTGTAGTACACAGTATGTATAGATGTACTATGCTGATGATGGAAGGTGTGGTTTGTTACATGACTGAGATTAGGAGGAGGTTGGATGTTATGGATAAGCAGGGGAGGACGTGGAGATGGCTAACACAGGCAAACACAATGAGTGACTGAATGAGGAAACATACACTATTTTGCCAAAAGTCTTTGTGTGTCCACTATTCTGAATCTACAAGGTCAATTTTTGTTTTTTATATTTATTCCAACTGTTACCACCAAGAGCAAACAAGTAAAAATAAAACAACATTTACAGCTAAAGCTGTCTCTATCTTTATTATACAGTAATAGGTTTCTGGCTTTTTATGTAAAATTCTGGCTCTGTTCAACCAGACTTCTTTGTCATTAATTACACCTTTTTATTTCTCTTTAACAATCAGAAAGCATTTGCCAAAGAACAAATAAAAGCCAAAGTCCTTCAAAATAAAGTAAAAAAAACTTTTTGTAATTGTTATGATTACCATATAGACATTTATTTTAAAAAATGGTTATAGATCAGAAAAATATGACAATAGTAGTAAATTAGTTTTACATCAACAATAATATTCTTGAAGCAAAGATGGTTCAGTATTCATCATGCAGACCCTTATGGCTTCAGTGGAGCTGTTACTTTGAAAGACAGCATTATTTAAAGCATAGAACATTATTATAGTGTACATAGTCAAAATAAATACATATATTTACTGTCATGTTTAAAACTTTACCCTTTCCACAAGGTGCCCTAATTTAAGCTGCGGTTTTCAGCTCATTGTAGAATTTCTTTACCATTGTGAGCTCTGTTGAAACATCTAAAAAAGGAATTAATGATTAAATATAGCATCAGATGTTTACAGAATGCCTTTCAGTCCTCATTTCAAACACAAATAAGTCTAGCCTTACCTGGAATTGAGTGTCCATCAGTCCTGAGGGAGAGTTCAATGGAGTTTTTCAATGTGTCCATCATTGTGTTCAGGATTTCCACCTAATTTAGCATCAAAACCTTTATTATTGGGTAGAAGTTTAAAACTAAATTCAAGGCAAACTAATTTATACATACAGCACCCTCTGCAATTACCCGCAGATGTATTAAAAACCATAAACAAAACTCTTTTAATGCAATAGCATAATCTTACACTGCAAATTTTACAAAAATCCAACCTTTAAATTGGCATGGTTTTAAAATTGGGGTGGGCGTATACAACTTTAAGAAACAATCACCAGTGCCAGTTATCAGCATCTATGGCATTTCTATTAAAAAACACAGAAACTGGATCTTGCATCATTTAATTCATACTTTATCCTTAACAAACCCTATAAAATCGTGACTTAGATATCTGTTAAAATTATACTTTAGTTTTTTTTAGTCAGTCACAGTGTCTAAGATCTTATGCTACAAATGTATAACTACTTGTTTCTCTGAGGTATAAATAGGTTGTGACACAGATGCCTATTCCAATTGTCCACTCTTAAAAATAGGAAAGACAAGAGAACATGTCATGTGCAAAAGATATGTGTGGAAATCAGGAAATGCTACAAGAAAATACTGTAGCACCTTGGCTATTCTATTCTACCATCACAAACCTTATTGTAAGGAGTTTGCTAAAATACTTTAGGGTCTTTAACTGGAACTGTGTAATTTGGTCAGATGAAGATTAAAGCTTTTCAGGCAACAAACACTCTAGGTTCATCTGAAGTAAAACAAAGGATTAATATGCAAAAAAGCACATCATACCCACTATTAAGTAAGTTGAAGGATCTGTGATGCTGTGGGCTATTTCTTTCCTCTGAAGGACAAGGGAACCTTGCTAGTATGCATGGCATCATAAACTCTTTAACATATTGTTGCAAAATAGATACATTTCTTATTATGCCTTTTTAAACATCTTTATCAGTGTGCCAGTAATTGTAGAGGGAATTGTTTCTGAAATAACTGTTACATTGAGAGTTCAGATTTTGCTGTGACTGGTCAACATAAATTCAATATCAAAATAAGGACAAACCCTTAATCTCCCGAGGTGGTTCAACATGACATCTTTAGCCTTCTCAAACATGGTATCCTTTGATTCATGAACATGTTTTACTAGTGTTTCTCTCATTTTCTCCAGCATACCAGGACCCGAGTACCCTGCTGCCACTGCAAAACAGACGATTAGAGATTCATTGCGAGCAGTAAGAAATAATATGAATATGTTTTTCTTTCGAAATACATGTCATATAATAATGGCATTTCTCACTTTTATAGCACTCTTGCATGGTTTCCTCAATTGTCTGCGTCAGACTGCTGTAGATTATTTTCTTTTGGTCTCGAATCCTTTTGTTTAGTTTTGTTTTAATTTTTTCCTCCTAAGAGAAATGTAAGAAAAACATTTCACCACAACACCTTCATATTTTTTTACAATTTAAGGCAACTAAAAAGAAACTCAAATGCTTTTATAAGAATCTGTCATAAATTTCGTTTTTAATGAACAAGATTAATCTTTTTTCATTTACCTCTGTCTTGAGAAATATCAACTGCAGTTTTACATCTTTGTACGTCTGCTTCAGACTTTTGGTGTCAAGAGAAAAGTTGCTGATGACTCCATTAAATGGACCACGTTTTCGTTCATTTCTGAAACATTTTGACGTGTTGAAGTCATTCAACAATGGTATCTTATCATTACTTTCTTACTTTTAGTAAACTCTAACATTTGCAATGTGGATTTTAAAGGTTTACACTCTCACCAGAGTTGGAAAGTATTTCATATGATTATAAAGTTCTTACGGGAAAGTCTTCCTGAATTCCTCATCGATGCTGTCAGTCAGGAATGAAGTGAGTTTCATGTTGAGGTTTATCTCTTTTCCCTTTTTAGGTTTGTAGACTCCGCCATTTTTGAAAACACACTTTAATGTTCTGTGATAAGCACTACCTGTCTTTCCCTTAAAAATAAAAATGAATTATTTTGAACACATTCAACTGAAAATTTTTATAAACTCAATGTTTACAGCCAAGTAACATACCCGAGGAAATAAGAAGTGATTCAACGTTTTATCACATGAGTGTTTGGAATTTTTTACGCCCTCTTTCAGGCAAGATTCAAAAACTTGTGAAGCTTTTTCCATTGCTGTTTTGACTTGATAAAGATGAAGGGCTATGTTGCTGTTAAGCTCTTCACATACATCTTTGTTTTTTCCAGGCTAAAAAGACAAACAAGCACATTGTTAGTACATCCAGAAAAGCCCAATAACTGTCTGTGTTTGGAATACTTCCTTTTGCCTCTGAGACCTGCTTAAATAATATTAGTAATAATAATAGTAGTAATTATAAAGAGCATTTGACTTAAATTCTTTCAAGGACTTTAATGATACTGCACAAAAATTGTATTAATAAATAATAAAAAATATCAAATGACAGGTTACAGAAAATGGCTATTAAAAGCACTAAAGATTTTAAAGTCAAAGTTAATTGGCTTTGAAAATGTGGAAAAAATTAATGTTGCATCTCTGATGTTGGAGAGAGCACCAACGTTGATAACGTCTACTCAACTGAAAGCTCCCAAGTCAATGGCAGAAATGAAAGAAACAAAGAAGGTGGATCTCAGAGTCTGTGAAGAAGTGACGATGTGCAAAAAATCTGAGAAATGTGGAGGTGAGAGGTTATGGGGAGACTTGAAAGTTTGAAGATGATCCTTGAAATCAATGCACTATTTTGCAGTAAGCCAATGAAGTTGTTGGAGGACAACAGCAGTATGCTAAATGGAGGGAGTTCTGGTAATGAACCAGGCATTTGAGGTTTGTTGCA
Source organism: Characodon lateralis (assembly GCA_036250325.1). Lineage (NCBI taxonomy): Eukaryota > Metazoa > Chordata > Actinopteri > Cyprinodontiformes > Goodeidae > Characodon > Characodon lateralis. The sequence continues at coordinate 15,291 of JAHUTJ010000309.1, read as the reverse complement.
GTCAAAGTCAATGAAGAAGCAAACAAGCAAGGACAGAACTGCAGTAGTCAATCTGAGATTTAACTAGTATTGCTAGTTGTAAGTAATGAACGTCTTCGACAAATGCTACGTAAATGAAAGTTATCATACCAAGCTACTCAATCTGTTATTCAAAAGTTAAGAGACAATCAAAAAGGATATGTAGGTCTTTAACTTTGGAGAGATAAGAGATTTAATAACAGATTTAATAACCAAGTGCTGCCCTATGTTTCTTTCTTGCTGTTTGATATTAATAAGTCAGCAGAATGATTTACAATAATTTCCAATAGACATGCAGAGGGAGGAGAAGGAGGAAGAGTGGAATACAGATGGGTGTGTCATCAGCCTATGAATGAAAGTGGTAGGTTTCCTAAAAATGTAGCCAAGAAGTTGAAGATGGATAATAAACTCAAGGGTGGGTAAGAAATAGCCCTGGGAAACACCACCGATGAAGCTCATGATCTGAAATGTTTTGACTGCACATACTTATTACAAACTGAGTGAACATGAAGCGGCAATAACACCATCTTATTCCATATCATGAGAGATTGTATCAAAGGCAGAACTCAGAACAAAGAAGGCCAGGTATGTTTAACAGACTAGAATCAGTAGATCATTTGTAATTTTAACCAGTTCTGTCTCTTTATTGCATAGCTAAAAGCAGGTTGAAACTGTTCAGATTACTGTCAGTAAGGTGAGAGTAGATCAATGTGCAGAAACACGTCTTTTAAGAATTTTTAAAAATAAAAATAAAATAGATGCAGTAAGTCAGGAATTCAGCTAATCTTACAGCAAACACCATTTAGGGCTTACAGTTTAAAATGTGTTTTGCTTTCATTAATTTAATTAATTTTCTCTGAAAACATTTTTATATAAAAAGTTCATATACAATCTTACTGCTTTTGTCAGCCTGGCTCCTTCAATCAAAGAGAGGATCCCCTGAGCTCTAGAAATGTAGTTTAAGGTCTCTGAGTGACAGTCATTGAGATTTTGCAAAAACTCCTGAAGCTTGGGGATTTCTGTGAAAACAAAACCTTATTTACTTTACTTCAACAGTGTCACAGCCAGGTAGCTGAAATGGTCATTGTCACCGACAAGGTATTCAGACAGATTTAACATACCAGTATTCTCTGGACTGAGAACCTTTTGTTTCAGAAATTCCTTGGAGCTCACTGTGAACACTTGGAAACATTCATCACTGAAGTGTTTCTATATGAAGCAGATTTTTTTCTTTTAGTTTGTATGTTTTTTGTAGTTGTGACAAGTGTTTCTATTAGTTGTTCTAACAACAATCAAAGCTCACCTTCATCTTGTGTAGCTTGTTGATTTCCTTGCCCACTGCTGCCTTTGCGTCTGTGTTTCTTCTGAGGATTAAGGCCTGAACATCAGCTGAGCTGAAAGAAAAGATATATTGATGCTTGAGAGTTGTTTTTGCTTGAGATTGCTGTTTTCTACAGAATCTTGATCCGTTATACATTCTATTCACTCACAAGTAAAAAGTTTATAACTGTAGTAAAAATAATCCAAAACTAGCCTGAAATTAGAAAGAAATTTATGGAATTGTTGAACATATTATCAAATAAAGAGACTACCAGGTAGATGTGCGGCATATTTTTTCATGAAGTCCGATTTTAGAAGCAGTTACAGTAAAACATCTGCAAGTATTACAGACTAGGATTTTTTTTCGCTTTATTCTTTAGGGCAAAGTAGTTTTAGGAAGTTTTAGCTGGAAGGTTTATGTTGGTCAATGGTATTTTTTTTTTTTTATCATACCATTAGAAGAGTCTGGACTTTGATTCCTTCCATTTATTTTTTTATTTTTAAACCGTGTCCTGTTCGGCGGAGTAGCGCTCAGAATTGTTGCCTGAGTACCAAGAAAAAGCCCAACAAATTTACTTTCACAAGTGGAGCTATACCGCTTTACGATTTAACGCTCTTCCTTATAGTTATAAAAGAAACTTTATTAACAACTGCTTTGGGATTATTTCAGTTGTTACGGACACGGAGACAGAAACGAAAAGGAAAAAAAATAAGAAGCACGATAAAGAGAGGTGGCTCCCCAGAGCACAGGAACCCCAGGAGAACCATCGCCGGGGACTACAGCAACACCCCCAGAGAAGAATAGCGGAGAGTCCCAGCGGAACCACCCAGCAGCCACAGTGCAGAAGCCCCAGGAAGCTGCAGCCATGCGCCCACAGGCCCTGCCGGCAGCCGTCTACAGCAGTAGACAGTTCCAGCCATGGACCCAGAGAACCGAGACCCAGGGACATCCCTGGGTCTCGGTTCTCGGGGTACACCCCAAGCAGAGGTCCGACAGTGCCCGGGGTCCAGGCCCTGGCAAGCAGCCACTGGGAGTGAGCCTGCACACACACCAAAGCACCCATCCCTGGACACCGAGAACCACAAGTACACCAGCAGGCAGAGACACTAACCACCAGTAGGTAGTGTGGCGAGAAGGAAACTGATCCAGGGGAGGGAGCAGTTCAAAACCCAACCTGGCACAAAAACAGGCACAGAGTCACAATCACATATTCCCACCATCATGCCCACACATAAAAACACTCACACCCACGCACCCAACGTAAAGACAACATTGGACGTTGTACACTCATTCACACTCCCCATACATACTCTATACTCCCAGGTGCAGGTGCCGATACCCCATAGGGGCAACCAGCCCCCGGACCCAGGAGGTGGTCCACTTCCCTCCGGGGGTGGAGACAGGCAGACCGCCCCAGCACCTGAACCTGGGCTGGCGCCTGAACCTGAGCGACCCTGGCCCCAATCACCTCCATCCTCATCCGGAGAGGGGGCCATGTACAAAAGAAGGGTCTACATGGTCCAAACTAGCCCGCCAACCAGAACTGCCACAGGATGAAACAGTCCCCAAATGAATTTTGATCCTAACCCCATGAGCCCCCCACCCCCAATGAATCCTAACATGAATTTCCCCACAGGGCCACCCCCAACCAGGACACAGATATCGAACACATGCCCCCAAACTCCATGAATCCCCTCCCCACAGGGGCACACTCTTACAGGTGAGCTCCATCCCCGAAGAGCCAATGAACCCACACCCACACAGCGCAAGCTCCACTTACAGCGCAGCTCCAAGCACCCACGTTCCATCCTGCCCCCCACCACATAGTGTGCCTCGATAGCAAGACAAGGGCCCCGCGCAACGCCACCCCAGCCTCCACCCACAGGCGCAACAGGACAGACAACACCGAGCACTGCGCCCACAACAGAAGCCCCGACCACACAACAAGATGGGACAAACTCAGCTGGCAAGAGGTCCCCAGGCAGTGGCAAGCACCCGGGGCCAGCATCTCCCACCACACCCCCCGCAACCGCATAAACACAACCTCAGCCCGCCAGGCCAAGCACAACCCTCCAGCCGCCCCAGTGCAGGTACAAGACATGCTCCACGGCCCCACCCACCCACCAACACCACACCCTAACCCCCAAGGTGCCCCAGCATCCCATACTCCCGCATGGTACATCCTACCTCACCAAGCAGGCCGGCTGGCCAGCCCCTCCACTAAAGCGAAACCACATCCCAATCAACGCCTCACACTGCCAGCCAAGACTGCCTCAGCGGAGTCCGGCTCTCCCCCAACCAACGGACCGGGCACTGAAGCCAGGGACCGAGATCCAAGGAAATCGAAGCGATCCCGAGAGAGGCGAAACACCAGCCCCAGCACCAGATCCCGACCAGAAGGTCTGCTCCCTCTCCCAGCCTCTGAACCCAGCTGGGTAAACAGTGAACGGGGGTGTGAAAAGACCCCAAGCCTACCTCCACCCGCTAAAATGTGGTGTTGATGTGTGTTGTTACAGTGTGCATTTAAAAAGAAATACAGAATACAGAAATTTCAGAATATGACTTAGATACTTTATTCATTCAACTGTACACTTTTAGTGTCATGATCCACAGGTATTATGTTTTGGTTTTCATCTGTTTGTGAAGTTTGGTCATTTTATTGTTAAGTGCTTTTCTCAGTTTCTTTCTTTACGTTTTACCTCCTACCTTCTTCAGTGTTATTTACATTTCTGTTTACATTTTCTGTAAGATATCCTTCCTTGTGTCTCTTTCTCTGCTGTCATTCTACTCATTACTCTTTTCTCCCTTAGTTCCCTCAGCTGTTGCTGATACTCACCTGATTACCTGCCCCTGCTTGCCCTGTCAGTCTCTCCCTGTATAAAAGCTGTTTGGTTTTCATTTGTCTTTCCTGGTCTCTGTTTGCCTGCCTGTTCCATGTCCATTGCTCTGCCTTATGGGCCGTGTTTTTTTGTTCCGTGTCTCCGTTGCTCTGACTGGTTCCTGTTCACAAGCTTTGTACGTTTTTCCTCATATTCTTTATTAAATAACTTTATTTCTGCCTCCACTACTCTCTGCATTTGGGTCCTCCTTCGACCACACCATGACATTTAGTGCCTCAGTTCACTTACTGATCAGGTGAATCTTCAATAATATCAGACTTTGTGCAGATGAAGTGAATATGTCTGCACTCGCCAGCGTTTCCAAGGAGACTACTGACACTTTTCAAGATCTCCCAGGATTCTCTGTCTGCTGCTGCTCGGTTGATTTCAGTCACAATCCACACAGTAGAACAGTTTCCAACAATCTGGAATAGCAATATAGATATAATGATGATTAATTATCCCTGTTTAAAAAGGTATGTTGCGGTTTTTATCAAATAGGAATATATTACCCCTTTCCACATTGTATCTCTGCTCTTATTACGGTCTCCATTTCCAGGAAGGTCCACAAGAGTGACGTGCTGGAGAAAACTGTTATGTGGCACTTTGACAGTCACACACTTAACAAGTGGCCAATACCACCTCTTTATACCTTTATCTCCTCCCTGGTTTGAATCGGTTCTTGTGTATTTAATCATTTTAGCAGATAACTCTTTGGCCTGCAGAAAATGGGAAATACAGTGTATTTTGTTTTAAATTACAAGTCTTTGTTATATATTGGATTTCATTTAACAAGGCCAAGTTTGGCATTATGTAAAGAGAGAGATACAGAACATTTGTCAAGACTATTTCTTTACAAATGTAGTAACAGCTCTCTGTGCCCTCAGTGTTCCTCTTTATAATGTGTGAAGGACTACCAAAATCAGAAATAAATGTAGAAATTTCAGGCTCAGTTAAATAATGGCGAATGAGCAGAATTTAACTAAGATTTAATATCACTGCTTAATTTGTGTTTTAGCTCAAACTTTCTTCTGTTAGTTTTTCAACGAATTTATATTATTTTTCTTGGACCTTCTATATTTTCATTTCAATATTTATTCTGTAGACTTTTACACCCACTTATTTCAACATCCCCATTTATTTACATGTTTTGTTGACAGTTTCTTTTCATATTTACACCACTGGTGTTTTACTCTAAGAGGGTAAAAGGCATAAGTTGCTCACTAGTTCAGCTTCTTGCCTATTGTCAATAGAGAAAAGGCAAGTTCATTCATACAGGACCATTAATACACAAGGTAATCCAAAGTGCTTTACAGGAAATCAAAGTAAAGACATTAAAATAACAGATACCTTCAAGCTTTGAAAAGCATAGAATGAAACAAATGTTAAAATTCTAGTTTAACATCAGCATGACAGGGTACTGGGATATACTTTGAATGCCTTTTAAGCTGGTGCACAGCAGGAAGATCTGGACCAGACCTGAAATCCTTTTTCAGATCATCAATCCCCGATCTGCATGCATTCTTTGCACTTCATTAATTCAACCACCTCAATGAGGTAAAGCCACAGACCCATAACAACCATAAGTTGTAAGGGTAAGACACCACTGCCGAACAAGTCTGTAGGTTCAAACAGTGCAGCACAACTTTGTGATCATCTTTAGGATCTGACAAACACATTGTTTACCACAAATTTATAATGACTTGTTAAAGATAGAGACTAACAGTGGTGTATATGTTTGAAACATTGAATGCATTTGGACAAAATGTTTGGGCGGGATACGATTGGATGTAGGGGAAATACCTGACACACATTCTATGCTCACATATATGCAGCAGAGCTGTAAGCCATGCCTCTGATTATCAGCTTATCGTGTTTTTAGAAATCCCTTTATTTCCATCCACATGGAAAGATGATAACTTTGTGGTGCATTTATCCACCCTTTATAAAGTAATCTATCCTAAAGCAATTATATTTGTCAAATCACATTGTTGTCAGCAGACCAGCTCAATTTCTTGTTCATCAGTCTCTAAACAACACTTTTAGCCATTTTCAAAGGGTTTCACTTCATAAAATAATAAAATATAATTAAAATGCCATTTCCTTTTTTTTATTTGTAGAGTATAAATTATTTAATTAAACCTCATATATTTCCATTTATTTCTCATTTTAGCAGTCCTCGTCTTCCATAATAATGCTTCAATGAAAGCAACATATACACCATTTCACTCTTACTGTTTCACATGACAGTATCTTTGTTGTAGATTGAAGAAATTCTGGTATTTCACTAAAGTATCTGGCATCCATGAGTTTTTCAGAGGATTTCTGTTTCCATTCTTCTCCGTAGAGTGCTGACAGCTTTTCAGCAACATCCTGATAATCATCATCATAATCGTTGTTTTGATCTGCAGTATCCGAATGAAACTGACTTATTGACCACAACTCATCTTTCCACTCCTAAATATAAAAAAAGCTTGATTAGTTTTAAGTAGTGTGAGAAACAGTGATTCTTCAGTTAATGTGAAATAACAGTGAATATTTTCAGTTATTTTACCTCTTTTGTGATAAATTCAACATGTGCCTCATACTTTGTGTTGCACGTGTTTGCCTCTATTTTAATCATGACTGAAGTACATGCTTCAACATCTCCAGAGGGCAAAAGTTTTTTCTCTTCAATGACAGCGTTTATCAAAGAGGTCTTTCCAGCTCCAGTTTTACCAAAAACACCAACCAGTTCTCTCTTGTCTGTCTCCAGATCCCTGATTCTATTCCTGTTAAAAATGTAAAGATGTGTTAATTGATTCACTGTTAAAATCTAACAATGAATGTTAGATTTGAACCTATTATATATTGTATATTAACAGTCTATATGCCTTTTAAATGCCAGTGACTGTGTTTGTGATGAAGAAAGGTTCATCACATAAAACCTTTATTGTAACAGGTGTCAGAACCTGAGAATATTAAGCCTCTAGGATTTTCTAAATACAACAGTTTTAAAATTCAACCAGTTAGGTAAAAATTTACCAAAGAGCCGTCTGCTATTTAAGATAACGTTAAATCAACACTAAAGCTACCATAAAAATAATAGTTCATTAACTTAGTTAAGTAGCTAGGCTCAGTTCAGAATGATTCAATTTCTTACCAATAGAACGTACTGTATGAGATGTTGACGTTTTAATGATTCTTATCTAAATCCTACCCCACCATACTTCCCAGTGATTGGTTCTTGGAAAAATAAATAGTCCCAGGCTGGCAATAAAAGCTAAATACATTAAAAATGTCAAAAATTTTGAATAACTCCTTGAACAGAACAAGCCCACAAAATTCAACTCCATTCAAAGAAAAATCATCTCTAATTGAAATTTAACTGACTGTATCACAATAACGTAGAAAATAAATTTAAATAGTTTCGTCCAACTGAACAAAGAAAAAATAGGAATACTATTTCTTTACTAATACACATTTCTTCAATAGAAATCGTTTTTGATTGCAGTAAGTCCTCTTCCTCTCAACTTCCACTTGCAAGTTTGAAATCTGCTAAACTAAAGAGAGTGTCTTAGATAGCCTTTGCCCAACCTTATGCATGAATACAGAAAATGTACTCACCTCAGGAAAGCAATCAGCTTTGTGTTTTCTTGGCTGCGTAGTTTAGCAAGAACATGTGCCATTACATTTTTCACATCAGACAGCATCATTAGTTCTGTTAGCAAAAAATAAAAGAAAAAAGACATTTGGTATGAACCATAAATGTAATATGAGTAGGATTTGCAGTCCCAGGCCATGGATACCAACTCTCACACAGTGATAATACATAATGTTGTATATAGTAAACCAGAGGCTATCTTTTCAGAAATAAAATATTTTCTGAAGCAAAGAAATTAACTTTGACAACAAATGTATCATTAAGTGTGATGACCTCTCCCTATGCCAACATAAATGATTTGCTTTTCAGGTGTCGTCCGGGCGGTTTAACAATGTGATCTGCGTGCGATCATCTGGACCCGATGTTCCCTTTCTATTTAGTGCTGTTCCTGCTATCTCTGTATGAACATGTTCTCCAACCACAGTACACATTCCTGTGGTTTGAAGTTTCAGTTAGTTTGTTTGAGTAAGTATCTGTTTTGTATTAGATGACGTTGGAAACAAACTATACCACTGATTTGCACACACCATTATTATTATTATTATTTTTTTGGTAGAATATTTTGCAAAACATCTGAATTTTTAACAAAACAATTGAATTTGCTGTGACATCTGTGTGTCTCCTAACTCCTTTTCACTGCCTTATGAGTTGGGTTGTGACAATACCTTTATCCTTATAATTTTCTGCTTGTTGTCATTTGAAGAATTACCTGACATACTCCTGCGACACTGTTTTGCTCTTGGTTGCCCTTTGTTGGTCTCCTCCTGATCCAGCTTTCTCTTTCCTTTTTTATAGTTTTGAAGGAAAAAGATAAAAGTGTTTAATGGGTTACTAATGGAAATTTAATGGATTTGTTTTTGCAACAAGCAACATATATAAAATATAAGAAACTATATTTCTCACCTCTCTCACATTTGGATGGCAGTAACTGAAAATGAAGATATATTTATGTGACTTTTTCCATAAAATGGGATGCAAAGAAAACACTTGCTACAGTGCAAATGCTTTTAAAAGGCTTCGGTGAACATTATTACAGTCCAGAGGTAAAAATTATATCAAGAACTCAAGTTCAGCACCATTTTGTTCTCAGTCAATAAAATCCCTTTACCCCAGTGGTCCTCAAAGTTTTACACATATAAGTATATGAAGGACTAGATTTATTTACTTTTTTAGTCATGAAAACATTGCAGGCTGAAATAGATTTTTAGCTTTCAGTGTTGTGCCTATACTTGTTCCTGTGATGTACATACAAAAAGGGCAACAAGCAGAGCATTAAAGAGCACCAAAGGGTGAAAAACAGTACATTTACCTCTGTCTTCCAGTCCAACTGCAAGCTATATGCAATGACGAGCGACAAGATTTAGAGAGAAAAATATTTGCCTAGGGGCAAGGTATCAGCACAAACCAAACACGTGCCTTCAGAGCCGACTTAAAATTGGGTGTAAACCTGGTTCATCGCTATGTGGTTAACATACACATGTTGCGGACCCAACAAAGGATGAGCACAGAACTCTTTTTTTGTCATTGCATGCAATAATGCTGTAAAATTATCTTTTATAAGTTTATTGGGCTTAAATGCACAGATTACCTTTACAGTTACAGGTTATACAGGTTCTGAAAAGAAGACCTTATTAGACCTTTCCTTTTGTTTCTATATTTGCTGAGAAAGACAGATGAAGCAATCTGCTATTTATTTATCGTTAAAGAAAAGTGTACTGTAGTTCTTAACTTGACGCTGACCAGAAGCAGCAATTTTATTTTAAAGCAGCAACAATGAAGACAACAACAGAGCCCCTAATTGTGATGATAAAATGTGATGAAAGGTTTCCTTCCTCCAAATAGGGTCATTCAGCAAAACATTCAGAACCACTGCTGTAGGGCTTTGAAACTTTTATTTATGAAGAATGAATAACCGTGACAGCTTGCGGTTTAGGCTCAGCTACGAAACAGTTTAGGGAACTATGCCAGGTAAGAAAAATTAAGCTTCCTTGTCTTTATCTGGTGTGCAGAAACCCTGGAGCAAATATTTAAATAAGAATCAGAAGAATGATTGCTTATTTGACAATTAATGAAAAACAAAAAGTAAACCACATTATCTCTAACACCCAGTTGTTAGTCATGTCATACTTACTTCAGCCTGGGCAGTTGTGTTTTTCTGCACCTATTTGATATACAGAAAATAAAGTAGTAAAATAAAGATAAAAAATGCATGTATATAAATATTTGTGTTTTATCATATGTTTATCTTACCTGTATAGAGAAAGGCACTATGTCCTTTGTATCAGAATCATTAGTGTTTTGTTGTTCCTGGTGACAAACACATTGATCTTATTGCAAATATCAAAGAATCCATAAAATCATAGTCAGTGTTGTGATTATCACCTAGTTTTATTTATAAGCACCATCAAAGTTCTGAAAAAGGTTTAGCTACAATCCCATATATCTACATACAGTGTGAATAGTGTGGCTAAAACACACAAGTATGGCACATAGTGCAGGAAATTACCTTTAACAGCTTTAGTTGCTTTCTAAAATATGCTCTTGGTCCCACTTTGGAAATCAATTTTTCAATGTCTTGATCCTCAAGGCAGTAAAGATTTGCCATGTTAATGCCTCCATCTGTAATGGAAAGCTGTATTGTCAACAATAAATTATAGACATGTAATTTTAAAGATGTTTCACTTAGAAAATAGTGCACAAGTGTATGAGCCTCAAAAAATAAACGAGGAAAATTCCTAAAATGGTCCTTGCAGCATTTGATCTCAGAAATGTGATTGGAAATTGCACAAACAAATTTGTATTTTCTCAACAGGGTGTGTCAATGATGATGTGAGGCCCTAAGGCCACAATAATATGTGGACTGAATTCTGTTGACTATTTAACAGCAGAGTACACAGAGGACTTTTGCTAAGAGTGACCTTGTGGTATTGTTGCAATACATCTTTTAAAATACAGAGACCTATGTATTTTACACTGGAATTGTCTGTCCCCTTTGAAATAATATCACAATGGTAGTACAATGCAGTACTTCTAAGACAGTCCATACATTTACATTCTAATGATGATTCCCCAATTTTAAGTGTTGCACATTCTGCACAAAAAGCTTGTTGTACCAGATAAATGCACATGGCTGTATATACTTATTGGGAGATCTTTTTAAAGATGCATAACAGACCTTAAAATAAATTAGTCTGTAGCCATAGTATAATCTTAAACGTATATCAAGAAACATTTTTTTTTTACATAATCACAGATGCTGCAAGTATTGATACCCTTAAAATTCTACTTAAAATTTGCAAGACAAGAGAGTATACCATTCAAATAAGATGTTGATCTTCATAACTCAGGACATGTTTACAAGAAAATAGTTTCTTGTCCAATTTCAACCAGCAATAATTAAATCAACCTTGTCCAAACAGGTCTAGATAAGAACCCAAGTTTATTAGCTATTAGCTATGATTGATAAATTATTAGTTGCCACCGACATATGGCAATGATGGTAAGGGAAGTAAAATAAGAAAAAAATCTTACTCAAAGAGAACTGCAGCTTTTGTTTTGGCATCTTTGTGTCATCATAACAATGATTAGACAATATCTACAACCTTGAACCTTGCTGGACTTTATCTACCTTTTTAAATAACTTGAGCTTCTGATGAAACCTCTTTTACTATGTACATCCAGGTTGTACATAGTAATAACAGCAGGTGTTTCATAACTTTGAACAGTGCTGCAAGTTTACTTTTATTTTATAGTATCATCAAATATATAATGCAAGAATATTAGTTTGTCAGCACTAATCTCTCCTAACACTGTTTGCATTACTAACTGCATTGTTCTTTTTCTTCTTGTTAATTTTCAGTGGTGGTTGGCAAACAACAATTTGGTGCAGTACAGCCTAAATCCCCCCCAAAAAACAATACTACATTCTTTATAACTGCATTGTTCATTTGCGCACAAATACGTTTAATGCTGTTCTAGTAAATCAACGACCAGTGGCACCTGTTGGTTCTCCACCCCTCTGATTAAAAGTGAAGCAGGCAAAGCAGCCAGTGTCGCAGAAAAAGGAGAAGTGTTTGTCAGAGATCTGTTAAAATTGTGCCTGGGCTGTTGTGTTGTTCCTTAAATTGAAAGCATGTATCTCTTTTCAATGTTTTGTATTTAAGGATATTGCAAGGCGGTCACATAACATTTTAAGAAGGTGGTTGTATTTCATTCAGCTCCATGTGGGTGTGATGATGTGTCAGGTATAAAGATGTTGGTTTTATATAAATTGTATTTCAATGGTTATTAAATGTATTGTACATTGAAGTGTCTAGTTATTAATTCTACTTTCATGTAAATATATTTTCAGATGTAATGTCTCCTGCTGTCCTTATTGGGTTGAGTTGAACAAACTGTTATTTTTGTTGGTTCGTCTAGCCTTGCATTGCCTGTAGTCCAGAAGATCTGGGAGTGGCTCTTGTAAGAGGGGACTAAGGACTTGTTTTGTTTGTTATGGTCTCCTCCCTATTTGACAACAGCCACAATTTTATAGCCACAAGCCCTTATGACTAGGAGACCCAACTCTGTTAGTGTAATTAATGTGTGAATTTATTTGGCACCCTGAGGTTTGCTGTGTTAGCTGAGTGTTGAATATTAACTTTGCTGTGAATATTGCTTTGCTGTGGTTAATCACTCAGATATATGTCAGGGTCTCCTTGACTTTCAGGACATTGTGCAGTATATGAATAGTGGTAATTGGAATAGCTACGGCAGCATTTCTGTCTTCTTTTTCTACATTAACTTGATTGAGTGGCACGTTTGTTAAAGTTGCTTTGCAACAGACAGGTCATACATTTTCCTTCAAACACAAAATGAAAGTAATGCTATACCTAACCTTCAAAGGTTCCTATCCACTCGTTTAGACCCCAGTCATTTAATATCTTGCGAACAAAGTCATCCATGACCAAAACCAGAAACTGTAAGAGAAACCATAATGAATGAATAAGCAAATATAGCTGAGCTTTACATATTTTTTTAAAAAATGTAGCTACAATCATCTACTTTAAAAGCAAAATTAAAAGTCTTACCTGTTACTGAAGATGAAGGCAAAAAGAGCTATATAAAAAAGTAGGTGATCATAAAAGAAAAACAAGAAAAAAAAAAAAAAGACCGCAAAAACAGACTTGTAAAACAATCACATTTGCAAAAAAACTTTGCAAATAAAGTCAAGTGGAATTCCACCAGATTATTTGGAAATAAACTTTTCGCTATTTCTGTGAACAGAGGAGCAAGAAGGTGTCGGATATAAGATATCTGACACAAATAGGAGAGAAAAAGATTGGTATATGTTAGAGGAGTGGCTTCATAATACTCAAATGTAGCTGTGCAGTTCCTGTTTACAAGGAAATAATGTGACCACTGTTGATTAACTTTGTAAGACATGAGTTTTACTTTCTTTTTCATCATTTTTTTTGGTAATCATTTGCTTGTTTAGAAAGCACTTATATTTAAAATCTTCAAATAATGTTTACAGGCCAAGGAAACCATTAGCAGAGATATGGTTGTAAAACATTCTCATCTGTGCACATGAGATTAAAAAAGTTTTTAGTGTAAAACGTATCACTTATTTGCACAGAAAGAAATAATAGGGCAATATAAAACATGTAAACAGAAACTGAACTCTTCGGGTTATTCAGAGCATGTCATTTTCTTTTTCTTGCCTAAAGAATGCTTTACATGAAACAGGTTTTCTCTAAATATGGAGAATGAAGCAGTTCAGGATGTTGTTTATTTCTCCCAATTTTAAATCTGCATTTATATAATTCAATAATTCAATTTTATTTATTTTATCATGAAGATCAAGGAAAGATACAAAATGAAATTTGGGCTTTGACGCTTCAGAAGGTTCTTCATATGCAAAATGTCTGCTAAACAGCTTTCTTGATTTAAATAATTTTTTTAATATAAAATTGTAATCTATTTAGCTTCAGAGCCTTGCGCAGGTATCCAAACCCCTGGAACATTACAGCTAGCATCTTTAATTGATTTTATATGAAATTTATGTAACATAGTGGTGGTAGCATTGTGCTGTGTGAGTGCTCCGTTTGTTAGAATGAACCCATCAGAATCCAGACCTAAATTCAATCGAGTCTGGTGATAAATGAAAAATATCCTTCACATAGGCACTCTCATCCTTCTTATTAAACTGAACTGTATGTTCTAATTTGAAACATGTGCTACTCCATATACCCAGCACATTAGGTTCAGAAAATGTGTTTGAAGTTCCTTGCTGGATAAAATGACCTAAAAGTATGTAAGTAACAGTTACCTCAAGAGATTAATTCTTTAAAGATAAAATATCTCAAGTTCACTGGGTGTTGGGTTTGGTTAGCATGTTGCTTTTTTGAGTACAAATGCATAATTCACTGTAAATAAATTAAGAGATATCCTAGATAACTGTATGTTTGGGATTCACTCATTAAAAAAAAAACTCCATGTGAAAGCAATGCCGGTTATCATGGAAAACTTAATTAAAACTATTTTACAAGAAAGAACAAAAATAAAACTTTATTAGATGGTAATCTTTATGCTTGCAGAGACATAGAGTTCACTTAAGCATTCAGATGTTTTATCTGCTTTCTTCACTTTGTAATGTGCCTTGAGATCACACATGTTGTGAATTGAATTCAACTTAACATGCTTTGATCTAAACCATTCCAGTGTAGATCTGGCTGTGTGTTTAGGGTCACTATCTTGCTGGAAGGTGAACCTCTGCCTCAGTCTCAGGTTTTTTAGAGCTCCTAACAAGTTTTTGCCTATTATGAAATTTAACCTGGTTTACTGACTTCTTGTGACTCTTCCACTAAGCCAGATTTATGGAAAACATTACTAATACGTGTCCTTTCGACAGATTCTGCCCCCTGAGCTGTGGATCTCTGTATATCCTTCAGAGTTACCATGGGCCTATTGGCTGCTTCTGTTATGAAAGCTGGCTTTCTGCACTCTGTCAGTTAAGGTGGACAGCCATGGTAGGTTTGTACTCTCTCTTTTTTCAGAAGGTGGATGGAACACTGCTGTGTGTGCTTTTCAAAGCTTGGGATATTGCGTGGTAAAATAATATTAATAATAATAATATTAGTAATTAATATTAATTTCTGTGTTGGTGTTTTGGTGCGTGTACTTAATGCTCTGTGAAATGCACATGAATTTTGGCAAATGTCTATAAAGTTGTGATAAATGTACCAAAGAAGCTGTAAAAGGTCGTAACACAAAAGAGATGCAGTCTTGCTTACCAAATGCTTCTTGCCCCATCTGCTTGAGATGTTGTGATATGGCAGCATACATATATTTATATATATATGCAGTATATATATATATATATATATATATATATATATATATATATATATATATATATATGTATGTATATATATATAAAAATATATATA
>JAHUTJ010000308.1:0-39609 GCA_036250325.1 Characodon lateralis | reverse complement strand
CTAATTGAACCTTCACACTCTGCTCTTACTGGTGCAATGTGCAATCAATGAAGACTGGCTACCAGGCTGGTCCAGTTTAGCCATGAAACCTCCCACACTAAAATGACAGGTGTTTCACTTTCATTGTATTCTGGCACTTAAAACCTGCTCAGAACCACTTCATGCATTTTTAGACCCAGTCAGACGTGTCCATTTTGTATCATATCAGGTTTACATCTAATGTGATTCTGCTTTGACCCATTCAGATCAGGTTTATGCTTCAGACCTCTGCACACTATACGTTGTTTAAACCTGCTTCACACTGTGTTTAGACTTAATTGAAACGTTTCCAAACGCTAGTTTTCAAGTGAAAACCTTAAATTTAGTCTTGGAAAATTTGATTACAAAAGAATATTTATCGATAAATTTCAGTCTAGCCTGGGACGGGGTGTAACTCCACGCCTAGGAGTCCTGAAACCTGTAGATGTGTCCTTGGTCCAACATATCTGAATCAATGGCTGAATTTGCTCCTCGGTGTGCAGTGAAGCTCTGCACAGGCCTGACGATGAGCCATACATTTGATTCAAGGACACATCTAACGTAGCAGAACACCGGCCCCCCGAGGACCGGAGTCACCCCCCAGCAGACTGCTGCCTGGACAGCCGTCCAGAACACCGCATGGACACCCCTCACAAGGTTGTTAAGCCACAAAAACCCACTGCTAAAGCATACATAGAAAATTGAGTGGAAGGAAAATGTGTGGTAGGAAATGGCACACTGGCAAAAGGATAACTGCAGTCTTGAAAGGATTGTCAGGCAAAATCTATTCAGTAATCTGGAGCAGTGTTTTCAACCATGGTTGTTGGTAGATGTTTCCCCGCTTCAGCACACCTTTTTCGAACAGCAGAAACCTGAAGCGGGTGTGTGTGAGGAGAACCAGAACTGGGCTGTTGCTCATTAGTCCAAAGTTCTCTTTTCAGATTAAAGTTTGTGTTTCATTTGGAGATCAAGGTCCCAGAGTGTGGAGGAACAGAATCCACGTTGAAGTCAAGCATGAAGTTTCCACAATCAGGGACGATATGTAGGTGGCTATCAAAGCCACCTGGACTTCCAGAACACCTTAGCAGAACCACAGGCTGATCTCCATGCCAAGCCGCATTGATCCAGCAATTCATGCAAAAGGAGCCCAGAACGGGTACCGGTTCTCAGTGGCCTGATGTTTGTGTTTAAAATATGTATTCTGATTAAATGTTCTGAGACGCTAAACTTTGGGTTTTTATTCTCTGTATGCCAGAATCATCAGAACTACAAGAAATAAAAGGCAGAAATATTTTACTTTAAGTGATTAATGAGTTTCACTTCCTGAAATGTAGGACAAAATTATAGAACTTTTCAGGAGATTCTAGTGGTTCAGAACAGCTCATGCTTAAGTTCTTGGACCTTTTTACACTCAAGACCTGGTACTACCTCTATCGTCGCTGAACTGGACTTCATAGCAACATGATTTTTAGAGCTGCAGCCAGAACGGCTCCACATTCATCTACAGCTGAACACAGAACCTGGTGGTTCTGTCCGAACCACAGGAAGATGCGCGGAACATGGCAGTTTTAATGTTTCAGTTCTAATGGGTCCACCTTTGAATCAGTTCCAGCACATTTATGCTTATTTCTAAAGTCTCCTGAGCCCGTAATATCTGCTGGTTCTGGTCCTGATTCAACTGGACATCTCCTCAGAAACCAGATTCTGTTGTCCTGAGAAGATCCAACATCTGAGCTGGAAGTTTGAAGCTCTGCATTAATGAAAACCTGGATTCTGATGAGCTGGTCTTGTCTAGAAAACATCTGACCCGATGGCTCACCTGCAGAACCTTTAAAACCAGACTTCACAAACGACTTCAATTTTCACCATTAACACCATCAGCATGTTTGACTGAAACATTTGGACCAGCCCTTGTAGATCCTGGTTCTGTCAGACTAAATGCGTAGACAGAAGACCAGTCCAGAAACTGTTCCATGAGCTACAGGTACAACATACTGGTCCGATTGTAGATGGACCAATCCAAAGATGAACCTGAAATCCTGCAGAACCTCCTGACCCAAACCTCCCAGCCTCTACAGCTACAGACAAGTCATCAGAACCAGTGTTAGAGCTTGAAGGGTCAGAATAATGCGAGACTTGCTCTTGGCCTGCAGGTGTCGCCATATCCAGTAGAACTGGACTCAACCGGATCCCATGAAACCATCTGTTGATCATGGAGAAAATCCACAACGACCCAAACAGACAGTAAACAAATTTATTCTGTCCTGCGCATTTACAGCTGGAATTCTGGGAATTCAAACACCACGTCTTTCCCTGTGAGCTTCTTGTAGACTCCGGAGAAGGTCTCCACCTGGAACAAAGCAGGAAGCAGATCAAGATCAGTGTGACAGAACAGCAGAACTCAAACTGGGCTTATTCAGAAAAACCCTCAAACTGAACTCAGTAGAACCACAGCCTGCAGCCGGGTTTTCCTGATCATCAGAACATCTGTGTCCTGCATGGTTTAGCTCCCCAGTAACGGCCCAAAGGACTCTGGGAAGGTGTAGGAATATGCAGGACGCTCGTCCTCACGGCCGGCGGCCGGGGACGGAGCTTTGTGTCCGNCGGCGCTACGCTCCCATACGCCACCAGGACAGAGCCAGGAGAAGATCTCTCTGGATGTCCATGTCGGAAACTAATTGTGTTTCAGTTGCTATGGTTACACAAGTTCTACATTAGCATCACATTGAAAACAGTTTAAATTTGAGGTTTTCCACGGCAACCCAGGTGTGTGAGGGAGCATTTCCGTGGCTCCGTTTTCCCGCAGCTCCCAGGTTCTGACAGTAGAACCCAAGCATACCAGAATCCTGTTGGGACTACATGAGCAAGAACTGAACACTTTCCTTGCTGCTGTGGTATTGAAACTTCTCCTTGAGAGACAGAATTTTTCATAAGTTTGGGAAAAATGTGATTTCCACTCAACTGTTTCTTTCCCAACCCAGAAAACCTTTCACTGGGATCGACTATAATACGTTGGACAGTGGTCCGGTTTGGATCATCTGCAGACAGAGACCCGGATCAGAGCAGCAATCCTGACCAAAATTCTGGGTTCCTACACGGTGTCCACTTCAAACATCAGGACTTTCCCAAACTAAAAAATCTCAGCCCACTTTGCCTTCGGAACACTAACAATGATGGCGACTGTTTTAGAGATGCATGTCGGAAAAAATCATCCGTGTGGAAAACCTCCTTTAATCACCAGAGAGCAGGACCTCCTGCCCAGATCTCTGAAGGCTGACCCGTTAAAACCCAACATGACGACATCAGAGTGACCACGCCCACCTTTCCTATCAAATCAGCCTAAAAACAGCCAGAAATTCTGATTAGCTTTGGGAAAAGGAAAACAGTCCTTTCCATAATCCTCAAACATTCCAGACCTGGAAAACTGGTTCTGTGGGATCAGATTCCCTGATTAAGAACGATTTAGGAAAAGCCAGTCTTCATTTCCCAGCCCCGACAGTGGAATCAGTTCCCTGACAGTGAAAAACCTTTCCTGCATGGAACCACTTACTTTGTGTTCTACGTTGTTCTGCTGAGCCTTGTCCAGATGGACCTTGATGAGCCGACTGCTGTCCAGCTTCACTCGGATCCTCTTACCCACGATCTCGCTCGGGAACACCAGGTCCTCCAAGATGGCATCGTGGACGGAGGTCAGTGTACGGCTGAGGGATGGACGGATAACGTTTAGAGTTCTGGAAGGCTAGGAAAAGGCTGTTCTGGGAGTCCAATCTGAACAGATCCAGAACCAGTAACTCCAGCTACATGTAAAACTAGTCGGATGCTTCCTAAACAAACTGAAATCTAAAAATCTCATCCATTTTTAAACCAACATCCGGAACTAGATTGATCCGTTAGGTTTCAGTAATACAAGGTTCTGATTGAGATCTGTGTCCTGCATGGTTTAGCTCCCCAGTAACGGCCCAAAGGACTCTGGGAAGGTGTAGGAATATGCAGGACGCTCGTCCTCACGGCCGGCGGCCGGGGACGGAGCTTTGTGTCCGACATCGTGGAACGGGAATGTACGTCCCGGCCCAGCGCTACGCTCCCATACGCCACCAGGACAGAGCCAGGAGAAGATCTCTCTGGATGTCCATGTCGGGGAAAACCGGATCAAAGCTCCTTAAATCAATAAAAACAGAACCAAGAACTAAATATGTTCCCATATTTAAAGAAATGTTTGGGGGTGAAAAACAAAAATGTAGAACTTTAATAAAATGTTTCTGAATATTTAAATCAGCCGCTTCACTTTCAGGTTTCTGACCAATCAC
The DNA here is from genome assembly GCA_036250325.1 of Characodon lateralis. Lineage (NCBI taxonomy): Eukaryota > Metazoa > Chordata > Actinopteri > Cyprinodontiformes > Goodeidae > Characodon > Characodon lateralis. The sequence continues at coordinate 35,284 of JAHUTJ010000308.1, read as the reverse complement.
AGGCAGCCCTGCAGGAAGATCAAGTTTGACTTCCAGATGATTTTAAACATATTATACACATTTCTGGGATTTCTCTACCCGACAGATGATCAACTATCAAGAAAAATATAAAATAAACCAGAACATTAAAAATGCAGAAAATCATGAGCAAATAACCATTTATAACCAATCAGGATGAGCTTCTGTCAGACGGACCCCTTCTGTGTGACCATCTGAGGTCAGGAAGAACCTTCAGCCTCAACGTGAAATCATTCCGTCTGGTTCCTCAGAAGCTCAGAAACAAGTTCTGAAGAACCGCTGGACGTTCTACAGGGAGAGAAGTCTCAGGGTGTCGTAGATGAAGTTTTTGGAAACAATCCAGTTAACGGTTCTGGTTTAACAGCAGAATCTCCGACTCAAACATAAATGTCTGTAAAGTCCAATTTAACAACTCTGGTTCTGAGCAGAGGTTCTGAATGCCAACATAGGCAGAAATGGATTCTGGTGGGAAGTTTACATTAAGGTCCAGATTAAGAATCAAACCTCACGGGTCCAGAAATGTTATAAATACAAATGTATCGGTTCCTTAGTCAGTATTAACAGAACTGTGATGTGATCCCGGGAGTTCGGTCCGTTTTCCCTGCATCAGCACTGCCTGCATCCTGACATGTTCCAGAAAAACTAAGGTTTCTGCATTTTATTCAAAGTGAGTAGAAGTACAAACAACAGCATACAGATGTTGAAAATGCACTTTTATTAGATATGTGTAAATTGTACATCTGTATTTTCTGTGATGCAAAAACAGAACCAAAGAGCAAAGTGAACCGGAGTCAAATTCCTTGTTTGTATGAACGAACTTGGCTATAAAGCTGATTCTGAAACAGACTCATTCTTCAGCGCCAACATTTTATGTGTTTGGTGAAAATTCTGCAGGTCAAATGAAAAACAGATGGAACCGGGTCCGATCCAATTTGTGTAATAATCCTCAGCAGCGCTCACTCACCTCCTGGGACGCTTCTGCTTGTTCTTTGTACGGCTTTTCCTGGTGGGTTTGGGCAGAATTCTCCTCTGAAACGGAACCATCAATAATCAATAACTGAACACAAACCAGAGAGCAGCAACATTTCCATGACTGGTCCACTTTGACCACTGAGAACATGAACATCTGTGTCCTGCATGGTTTAGCTCCCCAGTAACGGCCCAAAGGACTCTGGGAAGGTGTAGGAATATGCAGGACGCTCGTCCTCACGGCCGGCGGCCGGGGACGGAGCTTTGTGTCCGACATCGTGGAACGGGAATGTACGTCCCGGCCCGGCGCTACGCTCCCATACGCCACCAGGACAGAGCCAGGAGAAGATCTCTCTGGATGTCCATGTCGGGGAAAACAGACAGAAATCACATCATCACACAGAACAGCTTCTATGAAGGATCATCTTGATGAGACCCTCTTTGAAATTAGCAGAATAAAAAACTCCATAAATACATTTAAATTGTAGACTTTCAACCTTTTCATATAAACGGGGATATTTTTCCAAATAACAGCTTGGTTCAAAAGATAAAAACTACTGGATCTTAAAGACGCAACATTTTCTTCATGATTATTAAGAACAGACGTTATTGAAAACTTAATTTAATAAGAATTAATTATGTCATTTAAAATTAGAGCGCAGTAGACATGCCTTAGACTCTTATTGTGAAGGTGGTGTTCTGTTCTGCTGTACTGGTCCATTTCATTGAAGACCTGCATCGTTTAGTCTGTCCTGTTGAGTAAACGCAGGAGCTCGAACACAACACTGGAAGTTCTGTTTCAGCAGGCCATCAGGTTCTTCAGAACCCTGTTAGTGACCTATTTCTCTAAGTCGGGTGTAGGCATAATGGTTCTTCTGTGAGAACCTTCAGACATCTGCTGTGAGCTTATGCCATGCTGGACCTGACCATCTTTATGAGCAGGAAACAAATGTTCATCTGCTGGTGGCTTTGGTGCTGCACCATCCGTTTTATTAGAGTATCTAAAATTCTGAGGCACAAGATCCAAGAAGCACCTCCACACACAGCGGCCCTCTGAAGCTCCTGGAGAATCGTATTAATCCTAATGCTAGCATAATCATCTCATCAGCCCATCTGATCTGCTGCAACACAAGTTAATAACACACAGCAACCTTTAGACAGCACTCAGTTCATCCCTCTCACCTGTGCAATGAAGACCACATGCTTTCCGCTGAACTTCTTCTCCAGCTCCCTCACCAGACGCACCTGAATCTTCTGGAAAGACTTGAGCTGAGGTACAGGAACAAAGATAATGATGGCTTTCCTGCTGCCACCAACCTCGATTTCCTGGAACAAAGAAGGGACAAAACAGAAGAGTTATTCCTTTAGGCGTCAATCCGTTAACCATCTTCTAGTTGCTGTCCTCTCCACAGGTAATCAGGAGAAAACATCAGAACATCTGTGTCCTGCATGGTTTAGCTCCCCAGTAACGGCCCAAAGGACTCTGGGAAGGTGTAGGAATATGCAGGACGCTCGTCCTCACGGCCGGCGGCCGGGGACGGAGCTTTGTGTCCGACATCGTGGAACGGGAATGTACGTCCCGGCTCGGCGCTACGCTCCCATACGCCACCAGGACAGAGCCAGGAGAAGATCTCTCTGGATGTCCATGTCGGGGGTTAAAACTGATCAGAAGAGAGAGATTCTGGAAAGTTCCCACCTTTGCTGCTGTGATATGCAGTTCTCTCAGCTGAGCCTTCAGATCGGAGTTCATCTCCAGCTCAAGCAGAGCCTGCAAAAGAAAAAGATCCAGATCAGGTTTCGCAGAACTGAGGGAGCACAATGACACCAAGAACCGAACCAGAATTTTCTGTAGTTCTTTACAGTTATAGTAGATTTTTACACAAATATCTGACTATCAGAGCTCCATCCTGGAAAACAATGCCTGCTTCATAATGGAGTTTAGTGATCTCACCTGAGAAATCCCAGACTCGAACTCATCGGGCTTTTCGCCATTGGGCTTCACTATCTTGGCGCTGGTACTGAACATGGCCTTAGTCTCTGCAGAGACACATGAAGGTCAAACAACGTTTTCAGGGCCAACAGCTTCATGTTGAGGAACTGGAGCAGCTGGAGGTTCGCTTTGAAAACACTGAGCTGAGCAACCGAACACTAAACTGGACTCTTTGGACCACATGCATGTTTCTACAACCCGTTTACTAACAATCAGCTGAAAATCCCAAAGTTTGACATAGATTTTCCTCAGCGCTCTGTCACAACTTAAGTTTAAACTATAGCTAATTTTAATATAACTGACTCGGGAACATTTAACCTGGTCCCAGAACAAACAGTGAGCTGGTCCCAGTTCCTACCTACCTCAATTCCCATTAAACTGATCTGACTTTGCCTCCTGCAGTGGCTGGCTAAAACGTGCGGGACCCAACCTCTCCCTAAAAAAACCGTTGAACTGGTCCCAGTTTGTAAGTTATCCAGTTAAAGCGTCAGACCAGTGTGCCTGTTATTCCCAGTTTGTTATCCGGCAGCAGCTAGCTGGTTGAACACACGCTCGGCCTAGCTTCTCCCGCTCACATAGCCCCTCCGCTACTACGCTTTAAATACAGCTCCAACAGAGCCATCCGCTGCCGCAAACATCATAATCTGAGGTATCACAGTTCAAACATGGGGTTCTGGTAGCTAAAAAGACAACTGAAGAACTTTAAAAGACATTTTAGACCAGAAAACAGCTCTCCTGTGAAAATTACACGACCAACCTGTGTCAGTGACGGCCAAGGAAGAGACCGGAACATCGCGAGAGTTGAATTAATCCAATCGCGTCGGGTGACATTTAGCATCGCGAGAATTACAATTGCAAACCATTGACAAGATAAGATATCGCGAGAGTAAAATCAGTAGTCGTACTGTTAGTTGTTTGGACTCTGTTAGGTTTACAGTCGACTTCCACCAATTAGACCCATCATGGCAACCTGCTGGTTCCGGTGATGTTCCGGTTTTGTGCTGTTGTCCACACAGTCCTCAGGAGGTTCTGCAGCTCTTCAGACATGCCTAACACGAAGGGAAAGTTCTTCTACGCTGTCAGGAAGGGAGTCAAACCCGGAGTCTACAGGTCATGGTGAGGGTCCACACAACCAGAACCTCAACCAGAACCAGCCGCTTTAAAAAGTAATCATGGCCAGAACCAAATCTATTGTAACTTTAAAATAATCCAGACCCAAGTGGCTGCTCTCTGAGTTAAACCTTTCTGTTTGCTTTCTCAGGCTATTGGTGTTAACACACTTCAGCAGGCGCGTCTGAATAAATTATAGCATCAATTTAAATTAATTTATGTCAGTAATTCAAATCAAAAAATGAGATTTATATAATTTTTTTGCTCACAAGAAGCTGGTTGTTCACTGAGTGCTGCATCCAGGCACATTAATGGAAAGTTGAGTGGAAGGAAAAACTGGTATAAAAAGGTGCACAAACATCAAGAAAATGGAAGCCACTGAAAGTAGAGATAAAGGGGAGTAGACAACAGCTGGAGCCAGACGTTCAAGATCCACCACACACAGATCCAGAACATGGGCTAAAACGGTTGCATTCCTAGTGTTTAATCACTACTGGACCTCAGAAGTGTCTTACCTGGGCTAAGGAGAGACAGAACGGGACTGTTCCTCAGTGGTCCAAAGTCCTCTTTTCAGCTGGAAATAAAGTTTGCATTTCATTTGGAAATCAAGGTCCCAGATTCTGGAGGAAGAGTGGAGAGAAACAGAATCCATGTCGCTTGAAGTCCAGTGTGAAGTTTCCACAGTCTGTGGGTGGTGATTTGGGGTATCATGTCATCTGCTGCTTCTGGTCCACGGGGTTATCCATCTACCAGGACTTCATGCTTCCTTTCCGCTGACAAGCTTAATGGAGGTCCAGCAGGATTTGGTTCCGGCCAACACCGCCTGAAGTACCAATCCCTGCTCTAATCACCATGGTAACACCACCAAACTGGTCCGACCCAAACTCCATAGAGAATCTTTGAGTTGTTGTCAGGAGGAAGTTGAGAGACACCAGAACCAACAATAAAGAGGAGCTGAAGTTCTGCTATCAAAGCAACCTGGACTTCCTGAACATCTCAGCAGAACCACAGGCTGATCTCCTCTGTGCCGCACCGCATTGATGCAGTAATAATGCCAAAGGAACTCAGACCCGGTACTGAGAGGAGATACTGAACAGAACCTGGAGATACTGTTGAGTAGGCCCAGATTTCTGGGTTCATATCATCTTTTTATTGGTCTGATGTAATATTTAATTTTTCCAGGAACTGGATTTTGGGTTTTTATTAACTGGAAACCAGAATCATCAAAATGAACAGAAATAAGTTTAAATATTTCACAGATCACATCAGGGACTGTAGGGTAAGTGAACAAATTCTGGTGGGCTTTAGAACCTTCTGGTGTCCAAATGTCCTTCTTTATGTGTGTGGAGTGTTAAACAGAACCTTCAGGCCCAGATTCTACAGAACCATTCAGAGCTGAAATTTACTAGTAGTGAATGAGTGTGGGTTTGTCTCTCTGCTCCCTGGGCTCTGATTGGTCAGAAAACTGTAGGTCCTACAGCAGTGGAGAGACTGTCTGGAGGAGACAGAAACACCTACGATTGGATGGAGAAACTGTTTAAATCCAAAAGGTTCTGAATATTCCACCGAGTCGGAACCCTCATCACACGCTGAGCAGAACATTCTCTATGAAACTCTGAAAAAATCCTCAAACCTTCTCTGTAATTGTGGAAAGCCTGGAAAATGGATCAAAATGATAACTGGGTCAAGTCCAAATTTGTGTGACCCGAACAAACTGACAAGAACTGACAATTTTCTTTGGAACAAGTAGATGTAAAGTAGAGAATACCATCTGAGTTCCAGCTTTAGGAACGTGTATATATTTGGTCCAAAAATGTTGATTACTTTCCTGGGTCTGGTTATTATTTCAGGAATGAGTGTAAGATCCAGGTGGATAAATTTCCAGCCGCATCTTTTAAGAAGTTTGGATCAGAACGAGATGCCTGGGCGTTTGTCCGAGGAGAAGAGCCGTCTGTTGTTCCAGACCACAGCACAGGTGAGATGGTCCAGACATCTGGAAGCTGGGAGCTGGTTCCACAGGAGAGGAGCCTGATAACTAAAAGGTCTGCCTTCCGTTCTACTTTTAGAACCTCTAGGAACCACCAGTACACCTTTAGTCTGAGAGCAAAAGATTCTGTTGGGAACATATGGACTAATCAGATTTCTGATGTATGATGGAGCTTGAAGCGAAGCTAAAATAGGAGATATATGATCTCGGTTTAATTTTCATCAGAACTCATGCTGCAGCGTTTTGGATCGGCTGAACTTTTGATCTTCTTGTACCCGATCCATGTTCTCTGGAGCAGTTCTGTTCCTGAACTGATGTGTTTCTGTTTCTGATCAGGGACCAAGGTTGGAGAGATGGACTTCTCTTTGCTTCCCAAACGTGATCCGGAGCCCCTTGAGTACATCCCGCTTGGAAAGAAGAGGTCCCGCCCAGAGGAGGGAGCGGAGCTCCAGCCTAAACGGGCCAAGCCTTCAGGGAGCCTGTTATCAGAAAGCAGAGATGGGTTCACCTACATGGGTACATGGTGTTAGATCTTCATCCTGAGGTGGAGTTTCCTTACCTGACTCTGACCTGCTGCTGTCCTTCCAGGTGATGCTGTGGTGGTCTACACCGACGGCTGCTGCTCAGCCAACGGGCGAGCCCGAGCCCGAGCTGGCATCGGGGTGTACTGGGGCCGGAACCACCCACTGTGAGTCCTCACCCACCAGCACACTCCCAGTCAGCTGCTGCTCTTATTACACCTGGGTTAGAAATTAAAAAGCTGCTGTCTGTTGGTCAGAAATGTTGCAGAGCGGCTGCTTGGACGACAGACCAATCAGAGAGCAGAGATACAGGTAAGACCCGCCCATCACACAGTCCCTCAGCAACGAATCACAGTCTGATCGAAACGGGCACAGATGGTGAATTTCAGGAAGAGCTGGGTCATTTAGCAATGGAACCGACCTAACCCAGATGAGGTTCCAATAGTGTTTATTAATCTGAGCTGGTGCTATACTGAAGCCTGTCTTTCACTAACATCACACTCAGTCCGGTTCTGGTTCCAACACATAGACAGCAACACCTGCTCAGGTGTTTATATTCTGGTTCTGATTAATAAGTTTATTACAGTATTTCAGGTTCTCCTGAGCTCACAAAGAGCTGCAGAAACTTCCTGGAGTCCTTGTTAGGATCTTCATGTGGTTCCTCCAGTCAGTTCAGGATAACCCGGGTTGTTGGACATCAGTATGTTCTGAAAGTTTCCTCTGACAACAAAAGGATGTCCTCCTGCAGCCATCTGGAGCTAAATCTCACTTGTTTTTATTGAAATTATAACTCAGTAACACAGAGAGAATAACTGGTTTGGTTCTGAAGACCTGAAACCCATCCAGCAGATGCAGACTTCCTGCTGCACCACGACCATAAACATCAGTCACATTTAAAAATTAAAACGGGATTTATTTCACACTCAAAGCTTTTTCAAACTTTGAACCGTTTAATTTAAATTCAAGGCAGTTAAATGTTTAAATCCAGGTTATTTCATCAGTTAATGCCCTCTAGTGGCCAACCTGCAGAACATGTTTAGTGCTGTCAGGCAGGAAACTCGTGTTTAGTTCAGTTTTTCTCTTTGTTTCTGTTTGGGAATAATATGGTCTCATTTCATTGCACAGATATTTAAAGTTATCAAAACTAAAATCTAAAGAGAGTCCAATTAAAGCTTCATTTTTAGTCATAATGAAGATTTGATGTGTCCAAATATTGAAAATGTTTCTAAAACTTTCTGGTGTTGTCAGTCTGACTGCTTGTCCACCTCATTAACAGACTCGTCAACTAACTATCACTCAGGTTTTTCTCCAATATGCTCGTTTTATATTAAAGATGACTTGTTAACTGACATGTTTACCGGCTTGTTAACTGCCTTGTAGCTGAGTCGTTAACCACCTCAGTAACTGGTTTGTTAATTGACCCATTAACTGTGACTCATCGCTACTCTCGGTAACCACTATGTTACTTGATTCATTAACTCTTTATTACCGCTGTTGACTAATTAACTTGTTTATGGCTCATTAACCAACTTGTCAAATGACTCGTTACCCAACTTTTTCTGTCTGAACTCGTTAACTGTCTGTTCTCCATGAACCAGGCGGCATGCAGAGCTCTGGAACAGGCCAAACAGAACAACATCCCGAAGCTGGTTCTGTACACAGACAGCAAGTTCACCATCAACGGTGAGTCACTCTGTGGTAATTCAGGAGCTTCACGGACCCGAGGAAGCACTTGAAAAGTGACGGTCTGGTTTGGTTCTGCAGGTGTGACCAGTTGGGTGAAGAACTGGAAGCTAAACGGGTGGAGGCTGAAATCCGGAGGTGAAATCACCAACAAAGAAGACTTCGTGAAGCTGGACCAACTGAACTCGGAGCTACAGGTGGTCTGGGTAAATATCAGGACCAACACGTCTACTCTGGATCTGCAGGACCGTGGAGTTTAAAACGTTCTAGCTGAGCCGGACACTCAGTCTGTTTACCCAGAGGTTTAATGTTGACCCAATCGTTCTAAGTTATTCTGCTGCCCCCTGCTGGTAGAGAAAGCTCAGTGACCAGGGGCTTCCAGAGGCTCAGAACAGCTGAACGACCCAGAATCAGAACCTCTGGGTTGACTTACTGAGCTGATGACCAGATGATAGTGATCTGTCCTCTCTCTGTGCGTTAAAGCAAAGGTTCTGTAAAACCCCTGCACATGTTGGACCAGCACTGTTAGCTTTCAGAGTCAGTGTGATGTTGCTGAACATCATTTTTGGATGAATAGTTTCAGGATGAAGGAAGATTTGTTTGCTGTCACAGGAGATGGTCCACTGTGGTTTCCTGCTCCTAACATTCCCTCCTCCTCCTTCAGATGCATATCCCAGGCCACTCGGGATACAGTGGGAATGAGCAGGCTGACCTGCTGTCCAGAGAAGGAGCAGCCAGACCTCTGCAGGAGCGTGGAGATGATCTGGAATAAAGCAGAGCTTTGTGTTCATCATGTTGTTTAACAGCTGCTGCTGTTTTGTTCTGAATGTTTTTGTTTTCTGAGTCGGTTTTCTGCTCAGGTTCTGTTGATGTGAAACTCAATAAAATTTTGGTTCTGTTCTGATTGACCATGAAGCCCAGTTTCTTTTCTTTGAAGGTTCCTGATTTAAGAAGAACAGCAGGAGAAACAGGAACAAAGAAGAAGAGTAATAAGAGGAAGAAGAGACAGATCAGCCGAGGAAGAATAGAGAAAGGATGCAGGTTTTCATTTTCCTGCCATGCTCCTCGTTGTCCAGTAGGGGGCACTGCCAGATCCCAAACAAAGAATCCAGGGACATGTCATCAAGTTAAACTGGGAGTTTACTGGTACCAGTTTGACTAATTGTTGTGTTTTCTCTGTTTCAGAGATGGAACTGAACAAGACCACGAAGTAAAACAGAGACTAATTCCTTCTAAAACGCCTAGATCTGTTTTACCAAAGCCTTGCAGTCAGATGTGTGGGAATAATTCACCCAGTAAACTGGTTCAGATCTTACAGGCGATGTATTCAGCTGTTATTTCAGACTGTTTTCTATTAATGTGTTCAGATTAAAACAACCTTTCAGTTTTATCCACAGCAACCTTCCATCCCATACAGACAACCCCATGATTTTATGACCTTAGAGGTTTCTCAGTTTCATAAATGTGGTTTAAAAAATAGTTCTGATTGACTGTCAAGCACAACATGACCGTGACCGTACATTTCCCAAAGTCAGCCTCAGATTGGCTAATGTCTCCCTCATGACAACTCCTTCTCCAGGGCCTTTCAGCTCCTGAGCCAGCTGAGTCTTACAGAGAAACATGAAAAGAACCAGAAGCAGCCAGAAGCCTAACAAGCAGGTCCACCATTCTTCAGAGATTATGAGACTGATTTATCCTGATGACTAGACAGATTATGCTGCCTTCATCTAATTCTTGTGTGAAGTCGCTCCAAAGATTCTTGTCTTGATTATCCTTATATCCTTGGATGTAGCTTTAAGTTTTTAAGCTTTTCACCTGGAGACCAAGGCGAGGGCAGCACCGTCCCTCAAGTGGAGAGAGAGGCAGAGGTGGCAGGACCACCTCTAACCCTGGTGGTTCTGGTGTAGAAATGGACTGATTAACGGTGGTTCTGAAACATCCAGCTCCATCCTTCGCCTCTCGGATGAATGTTACCTATTAGTCTGAGTCCCTTTGATTAAACTCCAGAGAGAGCAGTAAACTATTGATAATCAACTTCGACAAAAATCTGATGTTTCTTATTCAGGTAGAATTAACTTCATTTCCATAAATAACTCATAGGAAACAGACCTTAGTGTGATTAATGAAATATTATTCTTGATTATAGTAAAAACCAGTTCCTGTTGGTTTTTCTGATGGTTGCCAAATAAATTTCAATCTTAAAACTAAAAAGAAATATGTGATTAAAATTGTTCAGTTTGAAGGTAAAGAGTTTATCCTTCAGAGATTATGAGATTGATTTATGTATTTTCTATTAATCTTATTTAATGTGCAGTTAAGACCACAATTATTCATACCTCTGGCAGATTTAGTGTAAACTTGTTTTCATTCAACCAACTTGGTTTCGGCCAGGAAATGTGACAAATGAAGTAACAATTCTGAAAAATAATTTTATTTATATATTTTTTAAATTGGTATATTGAAAGTTATTGACCAAGTTCTTAGCACTACAGAAATCAACCCCTTCTAATTGCTGGCAAGCTTTTTCCATGTCTTTTCTGGTATTTTGATGATTTATCTTTGATGATGAGCTCCAGGTCTTTGAGGTTGTATGGCCTCCTTACCATCACCCTAATCTTTAGCTCCCTCCACACATTCTTTGGCTGGGCCGCTCCAAAACATTAATATTACTGCAAGTCAGAAGGAACTTGGTAAATGAAAAGAAGAGTTTAAATGTGCCAGGAGTCTGAATAAAACTGCAGTTATCACGGTGCTTAAACCTGTTTCTGTCTCCTCTGGCTGAACTCTGCTCACTCTGGTTTTCCTGGGTGAGCAGAAATATCCTTCCTGCAGCAGACTGAAGTTTGTGTCTGAACTCTGAAAACTTCCTGACTCTGAGAGGAGCTGACAGCGGCAGACTGAGACAGAACCTTCTCCTCTGACTCCTCTGTATGGATTCTGGAAACAGCTCCTCGCTCTGACCTCGACCTCTGCCTGCCGGGCAGCGTGGGGCACCGTGACCCCACCAGAGGCTGTACAGGCTGTGGGTTAAAGGTCAGCAAGCAGTGGCTCGTTAGCTCTGCAGCTGGAGGGGAGGAAGGCGGAGGAAACTTAACGAGGCCGACATCAGGAGCATCTTGCTCACTCTGCCCCAGCTGCAGAACTATGTTCTAGCAGAAACAAGAACTCTCTGACTCCTCTTCAACACATTCACAGCAACAAAACTTCTCTGTGGGTCAGAAAACTGGACTGAACTCAGTCACTAAAGTTCTGCAGAACTTTACAGTCACATTAACAGAGATGTCACAGTGAAACCTTGCAAGTAAGTGACTGAGGTCCACCCTGAGGTTCTCTTTAATTCTCTGAAGTGAGACTTTCTGTCCAAGTCTTCAGTTGGACTCCTGAAGGGACACGACTATGAGTGGTCCTTCAGGAGGTCCAGATTTGACCTCAGAGCTGGATAGACCAGACCCAGAGTTCGGTCCAGTTTAGTTCTGTTTATTTCCTATTTTAAGAATCACTGTGGTTGACTGTTTTGTAATTATTTCACCCTGGAAAAAGAACTGTTCAAATGAATCATTAACATTCCCTGACATTACTCTGACCTTCATGTTCATGATGAATGGAAACTCACCAACTCCACCTTTTGATGCCAGAGCTCAGCCTGAAGGGGCGCTGCCAGCACCATCAGATGGATCCCAGTCCCTGACTGCAGCAGGAAAACCATCCTGATATTGAGATCATCTGCAGCATCAGATCCTGTTGAATCTACTGAGGAGTTTCTTCTCGTTTCCTCTGGTGTCTGCGTTGGGGAATCCGCCTGATCTTAACATAGGGAAAGAGAGGAGCGTTCTGGGTGGGATAAACCGAGGATTCAACATCCAGGGAGCAAGAGGGGCAAGATGTAAGAAAGGACAGTTGGGATAGAAAGGAAAACTGGTGGAGGAACCAAGCAGATCCCTGCTGCCCGTCATTATTATTTCACTTCATCAGGTTCTGTTTAGGTTAAGCTTCCGACGAAAAATATCCTGCCTGCTTTGAAGTTCCTGATCATTTCTCTGAGCTCCTCCCAGATGTTTTCTAGAAACTGGTCCACATCTGGATAACACAAACTGCTGCTGCTGTTTCAGCTCTTCCTGATCCCAGAATGTTTAACCTCTTTTGACCTCTGCGCTTGGGAAATGTCTTCATTCATCTAGTCAACAGGTAAGTGCACCTCTGCCGTCACCTTGGAAACAGACAGCCCATCATGATTGCCTTAGCCTGTGGTAGATCTGAGCAGCAGGTAACCTCACAAGCACTCAGGTAGGTTATGGCTCTGTGTAGGATCTCGCTCAATGTTAAGTCCGTCAGTAGATGTTCCTGGTGCACCTTGTGTCAATTTCCTGATCCTGACCTGTCACCTGTGGTCCATCTGTGTTTCTGATCTTTGGAGCTCTTTCTCCTGCAGGTCTCGGTAGCTTTCTGCTCCAGAATACATGATTTAGAGGCAGAGATTGAACTCTGGTCCTCAGGGCCTTCATCCTGCAGGTTTTAGATGTTTCCCTGCTTCAAAGCAGCTCTGCAGGACCCTGCTGACGGTCCATCGAGTGTTCAGACAGGAAACCTCCAGAATCCTGGCCTGTTTAAAGGAAGGTTCCTCCTCCTCAGCAGGCCATGAAGACAGATATGTAGAGCCTCCTTTTTGTAGCTACAGCTACCATTTTATTAGTTTTGTTCTAGTTTTTTAGATCCTGTCAACCTTTTTTGACTTCACACCCTTTTCCCCCATTATTTTCTAGAAAGTCTTTACTTGATCTTCAAGAATCTGGAAATTTTCAGTTGGTTTTGAAGAATCTGGAAGTTTCCACCCTTTGTTGCTCAGCTCCCAGACTTTCATCCTAGACTGAAGTTGATCTTTGATTCTTTCTTAGCTCTGAGGAACCTGCTTCAGAATACCTTAACTTCCCTGAGTCTGTCCTTTTCCCTCCAGAGGCGTCTGTGGAGCCCACAATTCATTAACCTAAAAGAACATTAATCACTCATCAGGCTGGAGGCACTTCTACAGGATGTTACCCAGAAACACAGACATTTAGTTTTCAGGTTAATTTCTCCTTTTCAAAAATAAAAAACATTTTTAGAGGAAGAATGTGTTTCCATGTGGGATCCAAGACATCAAAACAAACATGCTGGATGAATGGTTCCACTCCTTCAGAAACTGCAAACAACACAGAGTGCAGACCTGGTTGAAGCCATGGTTTGGGTCTGGCAGGAAGGTTAGAATCTGTAGGACTTTGCTCACAATGGAGGAAATGATCCAAAAACCAGTTGCATTCTGCAGCAATATTCTGCTTTTCCTTGTCCTCCAGCAGAGCTTCCCTCTCTGCAGTCAGACCAACACTCCCCCTATGATGCTAGTTTTTGTTTAAATTAGGATCAGTTTTCCCAGCATTCCTGCCTCTGATGGATAAACAGGCAGGATGTGTGGTTGTGATTCAGTTTGGCTCTCTGAATGTCAGCCTGCTGCAGACCTGAGCTGCATATTAACAGGCAGCAGGCGCCTAAAACAGAGTGCCCGTCGCATTTCAGCGGCGCAGCAGCTCAGAGAGCAGAGCTGCAGATAAATGTGTCCAACATGGAGCTCAGAGAGCAGAGCTGATGGACATGAAACACAGAAAACGTTTCTACCAGGCTGGAGATAGTTCCTCTGCAGATCTGATACCAAACACTTTATCTCGAACACAAGTTGTTTTTCATTTATTTTGTTTTTATTGCATTTTCTTAAAAGTACTTTTATTGTATTAGATTATTTGAATTGTTTTTATGATGTTTTATTAGAAATATTTCGTTTTTTATTCTTGTTTGAAGTCAGAGTCTGGAGGAGGAAATGGACCCCTGAAAGCTGAATAAATAAGATTTAGTAATATCAAAACAAAAGTTGGATTGTGGATTTTATTTCCAGAAGAAGACCCAAAACTCTGGCCTGTGTGAGTAAACCCGACTAATTGATTCATTCATTAACATTAACATGTTGCTGTTTTCTGGATCACTACCAGGTGGCAGGGCTGTTTGGCGGTGTCTTGCAGCAAGAAGGTCCTGGGTTCAACTCCCTGCCGGGGGTCTTTCTGCATGGAGTTTACATGTTCTTCCCATGCTTGTGTGGGTTCTCTCCGGGTACTCCAGCTTCCTCCCACAGTCCAAAAACATGACTGTTAGGTTGATTGGTCTCCACATTGCCCTTAGATGTGAATGAGTGTGTGCATGATAGTTTGTCCTGCGTGTCTCTGTGTTGCCCTGCGATGGACTGGCGACCTGTCCAGGTCTCGCCCATAGACTGCTGGAAATAGGCACCAGCTCCCCCACGACCCACTATGGAAGAAGTGGTACAAAATAACTGACTGACTACCTGGTGGCCAGCAGCGGTACTGCAGTTTATGTTATTGAGCATTAACCTGTAGATAGATAAGCAGTGTTTACCTGAGGAACAGATGATTTAATGAGGGAAAGGGGTGGAAGAAGAAACCAAACAACAGGCAGTGAATCATCATCATCAGCTCCCCTTCCCGACGTCATAAAAACCTTGGAAGTGAAGTCGGGAGAAGGTTTTATCTACAGATACCTGCTCTCCTCTAGTCTAAGAAACATGCCAGAAGAAAATCCATTATATTATAGCCTGTCGGTGGTGGCATATGACTCACGTGATTTCTTATACACTCCTGATTAGTCGATCAGCACATCATGACGACACCTGCTCCAGAATATCAAAGGCTGCTTGAGGAAATTGTGAGACCATAAAGCTGATGCAAACCTGGTCCCTGAAACATGAGAATGTCCCAAAACATACCAGTAAATCCACCTGTGACTGGCTTAGAATTATGAAATTGAAACCTCTGTAATGACCTAGTCAAAGCCCAGATCTTGATCTCATTGTGATGCTGTGGGGTGACCTGAAATTGATTTGACATGCAAGAAACTCCTCAAACATCTCACAGCTGTAACTGGCTAGGGGTAGGGTGTCCAAACCTTTTCCTTAGCAAGAAACACATCTTTCCTTTTAATAGGTAAAACAAAGTTAATTTTCTTGCTTTGTTTTCCAGATATATAAAAATTGGGTTAGACATGAACATATTTCTTCTGAAAGAAATGAATATTTAACAGGAGGTTAGGAATTTGGGTCACACGATTCAAGCTTAATAAATCTGTAGCTCCTTGGTGCTCCTTGGAAATCCTTTCATGGAACGGTAAAGAAATCTGTTTTCTGTTGGACCTTTCTGGAGCAGAACCACTTCAGATTCCAGGCATTATCCAGCTGATGGCAGGGTCACAAAATGATGGATCGTACACCGAGAGAAGAGGGCCAACAGTCTGATGACTGTCCTCCAGATCAGAAGATGTTGGTTTACAAGCTATAAAAACAAACCCAGAGGTTTCTGCTGTAGCTTCTTCACATCTCCTGCTGCAGCTCCCAGTGTGTCACAGTGCAACGCCCCTCTCCAGGTCTGGATCAGCACCGCTGTAATTGACTTTCTCCCACTGAGCCGACGGAGGCTTCAGGCTGCAGGAATCTCTCCCACTCTGCTGCACACCTACGCACCTGCAGAGACAGCAACAGCTGCTGGTTCAGATCCAAACAGCTCGGAACAAACCAGATCAGGGCAACCGTAAGCATCTGTTTGTATTTTAAGGCAGAAATAAGTTTCCTGGATGAGTTAGCAGAAAGACGTTCTGAAAAGAGAATTAAAGAGGAAGACCATATCTTCTCATTTCTTCTGAACAGATTTGGATTCCTCAACTTTTAAACATCTTCTCAATGTACATTTGAGGAGAAGAAAACTGCAGCAGTCTGTAAAACCTTCTTCAGCAGTCTCTAGAACCTGCCTCAGTAGCGTGTAGAACCTCCTGCAGCAGCCTGTAGAACCTCCTGCAGCAGCCTGTAGAACCTCCTGCAGCACCCTGTAGAACCTCCTGCAGCAGCCTGTAGACCCTCCTGCAGCAGCCTGTAGAACCTCCTGCAGCAGCCTGTAGAACCTTTTAAGGCTTTGGGATTCCAGAACCATTATCCACATATGGAGAAAACATGGAACAGTGGAGAACCTTCCCAGAAGAGGATGACCTCCGAAAATTACTCCAATAACTCATTAGTGACTCATCCAGGAGGTCCCAGAGGAACCCAGAACAACATTTAAAGCTCTGCAGGCCTTACTGCCTCAGTTAAGGTCAGAGGTCATGATTCAACCATAAGAAAGAGAGACTGGGCAAAAATGGCCTCCATGGGAGAGTTCAATGGCCAGAACCACTGCTAACCCAAAGAACACAAAAGCTTGTCTCACATTTATCAAACCATCTTGATGATCTCCTAGACTTAAGGGAAAATATTTTGTGGACTGTTGAGACAAAAGTGGGCCTTTCTGGAAGGACTGTGTCACATTACGTTTGGTGTAAAACTAACACAGCATCATACCTTCAGTCACTGTGTTCAGCTAAACATGGTTCTACTCCAGCTCATCCTAGACATTGTTATCTCCTACAACCTCACAAAAATCTTTGCTCTCCAGGTAAAGGCCTCCTAACGTTTATTTTTTTCTGGAAATCTCAACCTTTCCCCTGGAAATTGTCTGGTTTCAAGATTTCCACTTGTTCCTGTTGTAGGTTGAACTCTCCGGGGCTGCTCCTGGTCTCTGATTCTGTTTGTGGAGCTCATGGACAGGATCTCAGGGTGGAGTTGTGGAGAGGAGGTGAGTCGTTTTCCAGATGGTTTGGTTCTGTTGACGTCTTGAGGCTATAACCTTCAGCGTGCACTGGAGTGGTTTACAGTCACGTGTAAAGACACCAGGATGAGAGTTAGTTCTTGTGAGAATGTGGATCTCAGCAGACAAAAAGTGGACTGCTCCCTTCTGGGGGTCAGTCTACATCTCAGTGGAAGCAGGTCCAGCATCCTGGTGTTCCTAAGTGATGAGAGATGGATAGATCAGAGCTCCATCTTTCAGTAATGAGGACATTGCTCCACTCTGTGGTAGTGAAGAAGGAGCTGAGATTATGGAGGAAATTCTTGATTTAATTCTCCATTTATGTTCCAACCGTCAACTACGGTAAGGAGATATGGATCAGAACAGAAAGAACCAGATCCTGAATACAGTGGTCGGCTTCTGCCTTATCGATATAGAAGCTGAGGAGGTTCCTCTGATCAGGATGGTCCAGGATGCCTTATTCTTAAGTTTTCTAAGGTACATCCTACTGGAAGTAGCCCACAGTGAACACCTTGGGTCCTCCAGAAGGCACTGGAGAGCATTGCTTCACCATCTGCTAGGTAAACATCCTTCAGTCATGCACGCTGTAATGAATGAGTTATTAAAATGTCTCATTGTGTCAGAGACATTCTTACTCCCCCCCCCCCATCATCATCATCATCTTCCCCAGGATCATCATCATCATTTTGTTATTGATGGTTAAACATCCTTAAACCTCTGAATATTTATGTAAAACAGAACTCTTCATTTGTATTCAGCTAGAAGCTCTTTAATCTGAGACAACATCAGAGAACCAGATTAGGATTAGACACGTTGGGTCCTGATAATCCTGTTTAGAATCGGACAGTTGTGGTTCCTGGGATTCTGTTGTGAATCACAGCTCTGGACAGGACTCAGCATCCAGAGTGTCGCTAATGGTGAGGATGCTGCAGCAGGCAGCTCAGCTCCGAGTATTTCTCTTCAGATCTGAACAAAGAGAGAGGAGGCGACACGACTCACAGGGAGCGTGCACACTCACACAGGGAGCGTGCACACTCACACAGGGAGCGTGCACACTCACACAGGGAGCGTGCACACTCACACAGGGAGCGTGCACGCTGATGAATGCAGGAGCAGGGAGGGAGGCAGGGAAGGGCTCCTGAATGCGCCTCCTGCTGCGTCGCTCAGTCTACGTGCACGTCCTCGACAAATAAAGAAAGGAGGAAAAGAAGGAGCCGGAGACAGTAGAGGTAAACGCACCATCCTCTTCTTCCTCATCTGCTACATCTTCATCACCACATCCCCCTCCCCTCCTTCTCCTCTTCCTCCTCCTCTCAGTGAAGGCATGGCCAGTCATCACAGCCACAAAGGAGACGGAGCGATGAGGAGACCTTGACAGAAGGAGGCTGCAGACTTCCAGAGAGGAAGAGGATAGGAGGAAGAAGAGATCGACAAGGCTGCCTCCACATTTCAGTACGTTTCCTGCCAGTGTCACGATGCATTTTCCATTGAGCGACTCCATTCTCCATCAGTCTGTCTCCAGGTGTTTCCAGGTGTTCCCAGCTGATGTCTCAGTTCCATCCATGACATCTCCTTTGACTCCATCAGTTTGTTGTTCCTGTCTTTGTTTTACTCTGCTGGGAATTTGTTCTTCTGTGTTCCTGTTTCTGGAAATGTTATTAAGTGGTTTCTGTGCTTAATCCTCTGCAGTCCTGTGGTGATCCATCATGGTGATCCATCACCTGCTGCCAGTGGTTTTCCAGGAAATGTCCTCTGGAAATTTTCAGCAGGCTCAGGGCTCTGATTGTCATGGTGCAAGGTTTCTGTCTCTTGGTTTGCTGAAGTTTGAGATTTTCCATGAGATCCTTGTTTCCTGAATGATTTTGTCCTGCTCAGGTTACTTCCTGGTTTATCCGGTGACTCCTGGTCCTCAGTCACTCATTCATATCAGCATACTGTAGGTTAGTTTTCTTTCAGGTTCCCATGGATCACGGAAAACGGAGTTTGGTCTTCCTCTGAAGTTGCGTTTGGGTGATTCACACATTTCAGCTGAGAGTCTGGTGGGCTGATGGCTCCTGTCTTCTGGCCTGTAAACACCAGGCTGAGACATGGAGCGGATTTCAACCTTTTCCATATTCTGTCTTATCGGTCCAGTTTGCAAGGAAACTGATTTGGTGATTCCAGAATCAATTCAGCATCCCCAGCTTCTGACTGGCTACTTATGCATATACTTCCATGTGGTGTCCAACCAGAATTGACTCTCCCATGGGGAAAATCTGTGGACAACTTTCAGGTTCTGTGTTGTTGTTGCTAGTGCTGGACCAGAACTGGGTCAGACATTGGGGTGTGGTCTGATTAGGTTTTTAGTCATCTTCAGGGATCTGGTTCCAGAAAACACTCAAGAGTTTTCAGAGTTCAAACATCTGGAGCTCATTCCCAGGAACACTGAGAGCTATTCCTACTGTCTGGGGGAAAATTAGGAGTTTCCATGTTCTGGATCAAGTTGTTCTGGATCAAGTGGTTGCCACAAAGATGTTTCTGGATCAGATAGTTCAAGAATAAATATTTAGGAACATATTGTTCTGAATCAGATGTTCTGGATCACATTGTTCATAAACAGCTGATCTGAAAAGGATTGTTCTTTCTCAAATAGTTCTTAATCAGAAGGTTCTGGATTGAATGGGTCTGGAACTGGTAGTTTTGGATGAGATGATGTTGGATCAGATAGTTTTCATCTGATACTGGTTCTTGGTTTTTCAGGTTTTGAACTGCAGGCTCAGGGTAAATGATAAAGTTCTTCTGATGCATCAGGTCCGGTTAGTGTGTTAGCTCATCAAAATCCTGGTCTGTGAGGACAGGAACCCGTTGGTATTCTGACCCTTTAGCTGTCTCCAGCAAAGGATCCATCTTTTCCAGGATGTCAGGCTCAGATGATCGAAATAAACACGGTGATCAGGAATATAGACTCTCTCCAGGCTTTTCTTGGAGCAAAGTTGAAGTCCTGAGGGGCCAGATTTCTGTCTGGTTGTTCCGTTAAATATCTGCAGGAATCTCTTTAGCTGTGTCAGATGTTTTCCTGTGGATGAACGAGGTGAAGCTGATCCATTTATCCAGCAGAAGGCTGGAAAAGAAATATCTTTCTGTTGAACGATTGTCAGTTGATCCGATTGAACCATGACACTAGTTTGATTTTCCGGCATTCGGAAGAGTTCAGTGATTATGGATCTCTGAGTCAATCTGATTCCAATCAGTTTATATGAAATGCATTCACCAGAACCAATGGATCAGTTTAATGAGACCTGCACATTATTGATCATCCCGTCAACCCGTTCAGAACTTTCAGCCGGACTTAGGATAAAATATGGTCCGAGAGTTGGATCAGCCTCAGATTTCTTCCAAGCGGATATTATTTCTCAGCTGTCTCCAGTTTTCTTTAGAGTCTGAGCTGATGATGTTCCCAAATCTGACATCAGCAGATGTTCCAGGTTTTGTTTCCTGCTGGGAACAATATTCCAGCTTCCCGCAGGTCACACAACATTTGCCGCAGATGATCACTCTGATGATTAGGAACATCAGCTACTATATCATGTTCTTGGTGTACTTGTTCAACCTTTTCAACAATTTATTAGTATTACACACACGGGGCAGAACGCCGAGCTTCCAATCAGAGTCACTGGAAAACCACCCAAACACCAACCAGGTGGTCAAGGACCCAGAGATTGAACCACAGGAACTACTGTCTGTCTGTATACAAAAGACATTTCCAGTGAAATATCTCCAACTACCACAGGAGATGTGTCCACCATCTCTCTAACCTGAGGCTAAGTTGAATCCGGAGAACTCGGCTGTGTTTCTGTGTCGAGGTCCTCTTTTTGAAAAAAGTTCCAGATTTTATTTCTGGATGCAGAGGATGACCATGATGAAGACGATGATGAATGGCTTGGATATATCTCTGTAGAGATATGCATCACAGAGAGACATGATGGTACCTCCTGCAGAGCTGTCTGAGGAAGTCAAACTGCTGTGGTTCTTCGGTTCAGTCTTAAAAGGTGAAGATGGGGTGCAGCGCTGGTGGTGTGGTGCTGGTTGTGTAGGGGTTAAGTGCGCGACCATATATAGAGGCTATCGTCCTTGATGCAGCCGCCTCAGGTTTGAGTCCTGCACCTGACAACCTTTGCCGAATGCCCCCCCCCCCCCCGTCTTTCCTGTCTGCCTACTGTTGAAAAATAAAGGCCTCTAGTGCTGAAAAAATATCAGCGCTGTGGGGTTTAACTCCTACAATTGATGAGGGACGGACATCTCCCAATCTGGATCAGCTGATTGGTCCCACAGACCCTCTGGCATCCCAACATCAATTGTAGAGGCAGCTAAACCTTTTCTCTGTGGGACTGTTGAAAAACTCCACCAAACAGCCAGAAAACATCTTTGTCCTTCTGGATCAGGTAGTTCTGGATTAAACTGGCTTCAAACAGCTGTTCTGTGTCCTTCTGTTGAATCGTAACCTTTCAGAAGCTCACGAGTGTCCTAGGCTAAAGCGTTGCTAAACGATCTTCAGAACTTTACCGTTTGCCCTGATCGTAACTGCTTGTCTCATGCAGAGACCAGAACCGTTTCAGTCCTGATTGTTGAGGAGAAGCAACCTACATTGATGCTGTGGTGCATCCTGCTGCAGACCAATCTGTCTCCATGAGGTCCAACTCAGACTAGCAGACTTTAAAAAGCTCATTAAACCTGGAGATGGTGTTTTATATTTGGCGCCATGCTTTAAAGTGGAACTAAACCCCACGTAAAATAAGAACCCCGCTCCCAGACAAATTAAAAAACTCCTTCACCAAAGTGGGCGGCCCAAGTGTGGGGATGAACGGGGAGGGGGAGGAGCTTAAGCGGGTTGTGGTCAGGAGCACGAGGGAAAGTGGCAGCGCGTTTAATTTGACATATTGAAACATTGAAGTTAGCAGAGCGACGCTGGTAGTTTCACCACAGGTAGATCTTTGGAGGTGGAGAATTCTTCACCTCCATAAAGCCTCCTTTGGGCCCGCTGGGCTTTATGGAGCCCAGCGGGCAGTGGAGGAAGGCCATGGTGCCCGTTTGAGTGAGGCGGTTTTGTACCGGAACGCGGGCCTGTGACGTAAGCATGTACTGTACCGTCTGAACCAATAGGGAAATTCAACTGCAGTAACCACCGTTCTACCCCAAGAGGGCAGCACTAAATCGGTTCTGGGACATTGCAGAATTAAACAAGTTTACATGAAATTAAGAAAAATAGCACAGTAACATAAATATAAGGCCCAGTTTATAAAGTTTATCTGCGAAAAAGTTACACTTTAAATGGGAGGAATGCTCGGAGGTTGAGCTGTTGATGAATGTGCTGAGTGGAGCATCCTGAACATCATGAGCCTGATGTTACACTGAGGAACATCTCCTCCTCCTGCAGAGTTTAATTGGCAGCTGTGCCAGTGTGTGTGTGTGTGTCTGTGTCACAGGCCTGTTAAAGTGTGTGTGCAGCAAAGCTCTGCATCATATTGTAGCAGACAGCCGAAGTGTTGGGCTGAATAATAAACAGCAGGAAGCTGCTGCTCTCGCTCTCTGTCTCTCACACACACAGAGCTCTAACCATACAGTCTGAGGCTCTAGAACAGATCTGGGATGAATCCATTGTAGTTCTGTGGGGATCTGGACCTCTGTACCATCACCGTCCTGCAGCTCTGACAGATCAGATCTGTCTTCATCTTGGAGCATGAGGTTGTCTGCTGTGTTTAGGTTCTGTTGGACAGTATATAGTCTGCAGATAGATTAAACTGATGCTGCTCTCATTAACTTCATGTTGAGGAATCTGGAGGATCTCGTTTGGAATAGTTTTTCTCTGGACTTTACCTGCATTCACAAACATTCTTTCTCCCAGACATTTATCTGATCTTAGTTTGGGTTTCAGCTCAGTGGTTTTCACTGATAGGTCTCAGAGAGTCCGGTTCCCCTCAGATCCGTGTTCTATGCTTTTTTTAATTCATCCTTACAGCAGTGAAGGTCTGAACAGCCCTGAATCAAGAGATAATCTTGAGTTTGATGATGTGATCCTGGGCCTTGGCCTCTGGACATGATGGTGACAGGACCATGTTTCAGAAGAAAACTGGTCCACCTTGTGGGATTAATGGGAAACTAACTGCACCAGTATGAATATCAGAACATTATTCTGGATCCTCATATTTTGCGCAGAGCTTTCCTGCAGACAGGTCTGTCAGGAAAATTTTTTCTTCTCCTTTGCTGCTTTGGCCACCTCAGTCTCAGAATGGTTCATCTGGTGAGGCAACATAAATCTGGACCACCTGACACGGGCTCATCTTAAAGGTTTGGCCTGTTGTTCCTGATCCACCTCATCCTCTGCAGGCTGAGTACCAGATCCTTCCTTCTGGGTGTCGTGGTTCCAGATCCAGCTCTGATAGCTCCAGACTGGATTCTTCAAGCAGACATCCTGCACCTCTCCTTTGTTATGACTCTCCTTAAATCAGCACTAGATGACTTTTTATCCGTTAAGCACTCAGAATCATCAGGTTCTGCTCTGGTTCATTCCTAGTAGTCCTCATGTCATCCTCAGGCTTTGCTCAGATTCTGTTTAAGGCATCAGGAATGCATCTGGACCGGTGTGGACAGGTTCTGATTAGTTTGTGTGTTGGTTCAACTTGTTTGTTGCTCTGGGTTCATGTTCTGTATTCTTGTTTTGGTTCTGGATCTAGTTGTAAAAGTTCTGCAGGTCTATTAAACCTGAAAATGATCCTAATAGAGAAGAGCTGCAGACAGCAGCTGGGTCAGGTTTATGGTCTGCAGGAGGGTTCTGTTGTCTCCAGCTCCTCTGACTCCTGATGTTTGAGCGCGTTCAGTGATGGCGGTGGCCTCGGATGACCCAGCTCGCTGTGGGAATGAACATGGAGGAGGAGGGTTCAGAGAAGCGCAGGATTTACATTTATATGAAAGCAGAGCAGAGCCGCTGTATTCACATCTTCAGCTGCTGATGGACTTTCCTCGCTCTCTGTTGGAGTGAAAAGCTCCCGGAAGATAATCTGTCCTGTTCTGATCACTGCACCCCCCACCCGGATGTTTCAGACCGCAGGTGTACTGAATGTCTCAATATTGATGCATTGATTGGTTTCTAAAGTTCTCCATTGAAGGTCTTTACCTGAGGAGCATCTCTCTGATAAATCTACCTGGAGAAGGTTTAGTTGTCATTCAGATAAATTCCTAATAACTGATATCATCAGATATGAAAGGAAACATGACTGTGAGGTCTGTAGTTTCATCACACAGTTTCAGCCTGAATATTTACTGTCTAAGTCCTCCTGGTTGTGGGTAAAGCCTCTCATTCAGACCGTGTTGCATTATCTGAAAAAGACTCCAGAACTTGAATATCTCTGCAAAAAGCATGTTGCTGTGAGGGTTCAGTTCAACCTTTGGACAACTCCGAGCCATTGGTGGCTCAGTTAGTAGAATTCTTAAACCAGGTGCAGTTCACCGGGTTTCCACGCAACAAGGTGTCTGGATTAACTGACACAGCTCAGGATTCTGGAAAACGATCTTTAAAATATCATCACTTTGTTTCTGATGAACCGTTGTTTTGTCTCCTCAGAACATGACTCTGGAGGACGGTGTGTGAAATTTCGTTTGGTGTGAAAAGTCCTCAGCATCAGGACCAGCAGCAGATTGAGGACGGGCCACATCGAAGCTACAGCCAGGTAAAAACCAACAGGATCTTTGTTCTTTCCAAAGTTTATTCACCGGATTCCTGCTGAGACAGGAACAATGAGAATGAACTGTTGAACCCTGAAGATGTTTTAATCAAAGCCTTCAGATAAAACCAGTCAGAGAGCTGGGACCAGTTTGGCCCTGATATTCTGGGAACAGCACCTCCTCAGGTATTCTGTTTCTAGCCTGCCAGTCAGCTCACCTGTAGTCACATGATCATCTGCAGTAATATTCGCTTACCTGTCAGGCATCAGTCATATTAGAGAACAGCTGATTAAACCGTTTTTTGCTGTGTTGTATTTTTCAGATGGAGGCTAATGTGGCTGAGAAACGCCATCGTACTCGGTCCAAAGGAGTCAGAGGTACGAGAAGCAGTCTAATGAAAGCTGTATGTAGGAACGGCTGAACATTGTACCCATGATGGTGTGAGCCCAGTCCCAGTCTGAGAACCAGGTTCACTTAAATAACTTCCAAGAACTGGTTTGATTTACCACCGCAGATTTAAATTTTCACTTTGAATGTCTCTTCCTTTTAAACCTAAATTACTTCCTGCTACTGAGTCGTTAGTCTCTAGTACTAACATGTTACTTCCTGTTACTTCCTGTTTTGGAATTGTTACTGAGCTGTTAATTACTTTTTAGTGACCGTTGGACATATCTCAGTTCCTGTTACTGAAACACTATGAACATAAATCTTTCTGTTTTTGTCTGTAGCCGCTGTGGAAGCAGTAACACAGGAGTTGTTCAGGTAAGGAAACATCTACTGATCTTCATTACTGTTTCTCATTTCGGTGTTGTGCAATCCAACTCATTATAGACCATTACTCTGAGAACCATCTGTAACTGTTGGTATTTGTGGTTCTGCTTTGCCTGGAGTCCGAGCCACTGCGGTCACCTGGTCTGTTCCAGGTTTTGGCCGTCCTGGAGGGACACAGAATGACCAGATGGAAGCCGATGTCCATCTTCACATCATTACAGAGTTCTTGGTTTTGTTTAGAACATTAACAGATCCATTTTCAGTCTGACTGCACCGGTTCAACTTGCATGAGGGCAGAGTTTCTGCTTCACTTGCTCTCATTTATCATCAGCTGACAGACATTGGTGGTGTAGCAGATTAAAGCTGATCCCGGTTTGATTTGGGTCAGCGATTCAGTGTAAACAACATGTTGTGTTTGAGCTGCGATCAAATGATCAGAAAACTGGTCAGAACAGTAATCACCGATTCAAATAGTGCCAACATCTCCAGGATCAGGTGGTTTCTAGTATCATTGTGAAGGATTCAAATAAATTTAACTTCAAGGCTTTGAGCCTCATCAGAGAAAAACCTTATCTGTTTCTAAGGATGTTAGATAAGAAGCTCCAGTTAGTTAGCAGCAGCTAAACTCAGGCTCAGTTCCAGATGTTTGTATTTGGGCCCCAGAACCAGATGTTTGTAGCAGATGTTTCTGGTACAGATTTGTCTAGACATTACATCCAGATGTTTGAAAGCTCAGACCCAGGTGTTTGCAGCTTCTGATATAAATGTTTGGAGCTCCACATGCAAATTTTCCCAAACTCTGGTCCAGATGTGTGCTACTTTGTTCTGATGGTCTGTTTCCTCCTCAGCTGTCCCACCCCTGGATGTGACGGCAGCGGCCATGTCAGTGGGAAGTACGCCAGACACCGCAGGTACGATCTGCCTTCCGTAATGGAGATCATGGTTTAAGACTGTAACTGAGCTCCTGATCCTGAGGGTATCCTCTGACCAAAGGCCTGATAGTCTTGTGTTAATAAACAGGTTTTCTGGCTTGTGATAATGATCATAATTGGATAATTTTCTGTAAATAATCTGATTATCAGTTTTTGTTACATGCACGATCCTCTCCTCAAAGTTCTTCTCAGTGGAAACTAAATGAAGAACAGCTGTCTGAGTTGATGATGTTTGGACATTTTGCTCCTGGGAAAACGGGTTCATTGGATCTGAGGCGTCACAGTTTCAGAGGCCAAAGGAACATTTCATGAGGATCTTCATATGGAATATATTAAAAATGGAAAGATCAGTCTGGTCCAGTTTTCAGATGACAGCAGCAGCTGGTTCCTGCTTCAGATGAGCAAATATATTCTTTCCATCATCTCATTTCTTCTGAAAGAAAGCTGTAGAAATGTTTTTTGTATTAAGGGCATAGAGCTTTGGTAAGGAAGTTTATCCACGGCTCAACCAATCAGAAGATTGTTTGATTTCCATCTGATGCAAAGATATTCTTCTCATTCTTTTTCCTGAGACCAAACAAAAACATTTGTCTGTTGGAAAATTCTTGAAGAGCTGCAGCGAAGTAAACTCAAACCTCAGAGGTTTAAATTGTAAAATGTGACTTTAACAGCTATTTTGTCTGAATGATGCAGGTTTCTCTGATGTTTTCTTGATCTGAGCTGTGAAGAGGAGCTGGTGTGTAGGAGGAGGCATTCAGAGGATTCACAGCCCAGGACAACAGAGCTTTAAGAGATAATGAGCAGGTCAGGAGGATGAATCACAGACAGATGAATCCAGAGACGCTTTAAGGCCAACGGGACCTCAAACATGAGGAGTTCAAATCTTCTAATGAAGGCTGATGACTAAGTTAATGAGGAAGAATTTCCCAGTAACTCTGCTGCAGATAAACTTCAGTTAATAGAAAGAACTGGTTCAGGACCTGGGTCAGCAAAGCTTCATGGTTTTATTGGAGTTTAACAAAGAACAGGGTCAGAACATTCAACACCTGCTCAGTGATTTATAATATGACACTTTATTAAGAACACTTGCTTACTTGCTAGTCAATCAACCAATCACAAGGCAGCAGCTCAGTTCATTTAGACCTCTTGTTGTGGTGAAGACAACCTGCTTCAGTTCAAACTGAGCAACAGGATGGGGAAGAAGAGGGATTTAAGCTTCTCTGAATGTAGCATGGTTGCTGGTACCGGACGGGCTGCTCTGAGTATTTCAGAACCTGCTGATCTGTTGGGATTTTCACACAGAACCATCTCTTAGGTTTACAGAGAATGGACTGAAAAAGAGAACAACAGCTCAAATAGCCATGATTTACCACCAGGATATGCAGAACACCCTCTCTGAATGCGCAACACGTGGTGCCTTGAAACAGCTGAGCTACAAGCAGCAGAAGACGCCACTTGGTGTCACTCCTGTCAATTAAAAACAGCAAACCAAGGCTCAAGTTCACACAGACCCCGCAGAACTGGACCAGAACATTAGAAAAACATTACGTGGATTTGATGAGTCATGCCACTCATCAGCATTTTGCCTTGCACTTTGGGAAGAATATCTTGGAGTATGAGAAGATGTCAAGGAATCTCACAGATTGCAGGAACCTTTTATGTTTCAATCTTAAATGCAGACAAAAAAGAAGCCCTCCAATCCCATCATGTCAACATGGAGCAGAACCTCTGAGGAATATTTCATACACCTAGTCCAATCTGTACCATGTAGAAGTAAGGCAGTCCTAAAGAAAAATAAGGAGGTTCAACTAGTTACGAGCAAGGTGCACCTAATAAAGTGGCCAGTGAATGAATTTCCCCTATGATAATTTGGGGCGTTGGGTGGTAACCTCTGATGCTGTAGGTGTTCTTTAAGCTTGCCAGTCAGAAGAAACTCCTCTATCAGTCAGATAACAGCGAGCGTTAGTCGTCGTGGAATCAGAACATGTTGGAGGAAAACTGTTAGAGTGAGGAGCGAAGTTCAGCTCAGGTCGTGTCTGAGGTGGATAAGGTGGGATGTTAGTCGGATGTTCCTCCATGCGATCCTGAAAACTCAGCCAACAACCTGCTGGGATCAATAAATCCGTATCTGATCAATAACTCAGCAAATTATCAATAAACATCTGTTCAATAACTCTGGTTGGATCAATACCCCTCCTTCTTTCCCCTTCTTTTTGGAGGATGTCACCATGGCGACAGCACCGTTCGGATGCTGCGGAATATCTGTCTCTATGGTAACCACCACTATAGGATGGCCCCTCCCCCGCAGCTCAGGCTCTTATACACCCTCCTCCCCACAGTCACACAGACTTGGCTGGGATTCTCACACTGCAGCCGTGCACACAGATGCACACGTGTCTCACATGATGCGATAAAAACCAAACAGATACGGTAAATCCATAAAGTCAGGTGAATTTGATTCCATGAAAACTTAGGCAGAGGCGTCGCCGTGGTGATAGAAAATAACCTCCGCCAGAGTTCTAATTAAATTCAAGGTAACCATGGCAACAGGAGCCACAATGGAGGTTCGGTGAGGTTCTGGTACTGACCCGACTGTGTGTGCTTCCTTGGACAGTTAGGTGTGTGTCCACAGGGAGACACTCCTGGTGGATTCACAGGTTATCCCGGTTATCCAGTGAGGAATGTGGCATGTAAACATATTCAGGTGTCAGGAGATGCAAATCAAGCTAAAATCAGGAGTGTCCTGTCCCAAAGTTAAACTGAAAAACTGATGAGGATGAGGTTAAGATCTGCTGATCCAGACTGTGTAGTCCGAATTCTGACTGGTACTATTCAGAGAGATCATCTTTTTTCTGTCCAAGGATTGCATTTAATCCCAGTGGAGCCTAGTTCTGAGCTGCAGTCGCTGTTGTGGAACAGTTAAAGCAGAATACTAAGGATACGTGTTGGCCTGTGGCAGAACCGAACTCCTGAGAGGAGTCTCAGACAGGACTCTGTTCATGCTGATCTTCATCCTGGTGGCTTTATCCTGGTCTCCCTGTTTTAACATCACAGCATTCCTTCACGGCTGCTGACTGGTGGGTGTGGCCCAAACAGGAAACCAAGGTTCAGCAGAGAAGTAACAAGGTCCAGCATGCAGCGACAACATGAACTTGAGGATAGCAAAGTAGCAAAACAAGCTAATTTAAAGAAAATTAATCCAAACCATTTAAAAATAAATATTATTTAATAAATAATATTTAAGAAACATTATTCAATCCTAAAGATGTTATAATCTTGCTAATAAATGTAAATACTTCAGTCCTCCCTGTAAGTTCTGTTAATTTCTCACAAAGCCATCAGTTTCAATTATTCCTCGTTAAAACAGATTCTGGTTCAAATGATAAATTAATTAGATGAATATGGGTGAATGTAGCATATGGTCATTGTCAGCAGTGAGACTGTAAGGCATAGGCTTATCAAAGTGACTGTAAGACTTAAAGAAATGATCTCAGAGGCTGACTTTGTGCTGAGTTGGAAGATCTGTTGTTCACAGGAAGTGATGTGGCGTGTTATTATAGGACATCATGTTTTACAAGTGAGTGAACAGATCAAAGGTTTAATGTCACTTTTAAAACAAATCTACTGAACGGAAATTCTTGAACCAAACAATCTAAAATCTAAACTTTTTAGGTAATTACATTGTCATCAGTTTCTAAACATTTTGTAACCAAAGCAGCTGTTTGAAGCCAGCTTGACTGAGTTATTAATCAGGGAGTAGATTCACTGGAGCAGACCAAAGGTAAATATCTTGTTAACTGAAGGTCTCAAATCTATAAAAACTGTTTTCAGATGACGTTTTCTTGATAAATCCAATAATCTTTAATAATTTAGAGGAAATTTATTGGTCCTGAGAATCTGTGGCAGCAGGAGAAAAGCAAGCTTAAGCCATAGATCTTCAACTCCTAGCATTCCCAAATGTTCCCTCTGTGTCACTCCAGCATCTACGGCTGTCCACTGGCCAAGAAGAGGAAGACTCTGGACAAACAAACTCCGGAACCGGCTGCTAAGAGAAGGCCCTTCATCACCCCCTGCCTGGGAGAGGAGGAGGAGGTAACAGGAGCCTTCAGCAGTTATCAGAATGAAACCATGGAGGTAGGATGGGAGAGGAAGGAGCAGGGGGAGGAGGACGAGGAAGAAGGTGAGGTGGAGGAAGAGTTCTCTGAGGACAATGAGGAGCAAGGAGAGGAGGAGGAGGAAGAAGAGGAAGGAATGGCAGTGGTGAGAGCAGATACGAGAGGAGGAGACGAGCAGACAGAGGAAGAGGAAGAGGAAGAGGAGGAGGAGGGGATGGATGAGGATGATGGTGATGATGAGGAAGAGCCAGAGGATGAAGCAGAGGAAGAAGAGGAGGAGGGAGAACACAATTTGCTTCAGGGTAAGTTCTGATCCCAGTTCTGAATCTGGATTTGAAGTAAATCTGTTTTCTTCTTCAGCAAATTATTTCTTTACAGAAAATGTTCAAATGAACATGAGTGAAACCAGTTGTGGCTGCACGTTTGTGAAGGTGAGCTCCTGAAGCGGTGGTGGTTCTTGCATGAAATGTACCGAGGCCGTTCCTCTCTTTCTGCCACTCCAGAACCAGACCAGTGCTCCATTTCTTCTTTTTCTTAAGATTCTTTTGGCACTATTGACAGCTACCAGATAAGGAAATGGGCAGAACGAAAAGGGGGAAAACACGCAGCAAAGACCTCAAGGTCGACAACTGAACCCAGAACAGCCTTGTGGAGGACTATAGCCTCTAAGGCGTGGTGTGGTGTATGTCCTGAGCTACACCACGCAAGCCCCCTCAGCTCCATTTCTAAAAACATACTTTTAAGTTTCCTGAAGCTAACAGATAAAGGTAGTGTTCATGTCCCTCACTCAACAGGAGCTCAGTGTGAGTGACAGCAAGCAGAGCCGGAGCACAAGAACATATATGGCCCTTATCTTAAACCATCTTTGTTCCAAGGTCTGTGGACAATCTCTTAGACGCTCTTCAGCTTGCTTACAGATCAGGGGGAGGAGGTGCTGAGACAGTTTGCATGTAACTAAATCTGATTTTATCTCAGCAGCACATCTTGTCTTCAGTGACTTCTTTTCAGCTTTTAATGGCTTCCAGCATTATAGATGATATTCTGCAGCTTTTCTGCGTGGTTCCCGACTGGATTGGTTAGCTTATGACGTTTTTAACAGCGCAGTTGCGTTACTTAAGGTCCTTTTATCCTCTACTGGTGCACCTCAGAGGTGTGTCCTTATACTCCTTATGTTCTTTACACAGGCTTGTTAAAACAGTAGTCATGTCATTATATTATATCCTGTCTTTAAGGAGCTCACCAACTGGAACAAAGACCATTTTTTGGTTGTAAAAATGTCCAAACTCCAAAGAGAGTATATGAGATTTTAGGAGAAACCCTAATGTCATCTAGTGATGCAGCATATAAATGCTAGGGCATGGTCACTGACAACAAACTGACCTTTCATCACACGGGTCATGAGTGTAGGGTGGTAAATAAGGTCCAGTTAGTTCTTTGGAACCTGAGTTACCCCCTGGTAAAATAGTTTAAGCTGCTTTCATCTGTCTGCAGATATTGACTGGCCTTCGGTGTGGTGCCTCAGTATGTGTTGTATGATGTCTTCAAACTGTTTATTGTTGTGTTTGCTTCTGGCTGTATCGAAATACACCCAAGGAAA
The DNA here is from genome assembly GCA_036250325.1 of Characodon lateralis. Lineage (NCBI taxonomy): Eukaryota > Metazoa > Chordata > Actinopteri > Cyprinodontiformes > Goodeidae > Characodon > Characodon lateralis. The sequence continues at coordinate 3,188 of JAHUTJ010000308.1, read as the reverse complement.
TACTAAAGATTATCTTACCCTACTTTACCATCATCCATCCACACTGGCAGCTTGTTCCACGTGAGAAGTACCTGAAAACTACAAGGTCTGATTCTGTAACCTCTAAAAACCACATCAGGCCTGCAGTATGAGAGAACAGTTTCTTTGAATCTTATTGCATCTTTGTGTTTGCACTTATTGTTTGGATTATACTTCTCTGCAGAGTCCACTCAGTAGCTATCAGAGCTTGTCCTTTAGTCTAACTGCAGTTAGAGAAACCCAACCTTTTCTCAGGAAACCTCAGACAATCCAAGCCAGGTGTGACTGTCAGGCAAGTTTGACAAAGCTGATGCTCACTTCTACCTAAACAGGGGCCCTGACTGATTGTAAGGATTTTTCATATGAATAAAAACTGGGGTTATCAGCACACCTGAGATCACCAGAGGCTGTGAAACCTCCTTCACATTCAGATTTTTTGAACAAAAAATTACTTTACACTGTTTCTGCTGAGAAACTCTGCTGATTGGTTAAAATGGCTGTAATGATACTGAACCAAATTGTCTTCTGTCCTGACTGCAGAAAACCAGTACAAACCCAGCGGACAGTCAAAGCTCAGTCCAATCCAGAAGGACAACAACAACAACAGCTGCACCATGGGAAATGCCCCCAGGGAAGAATATGAGAACTACGACGAGCTTGTCGCCAAGTCGCTGCTCAATCTCGGTAAGATTGCAGAAGACGCTGCCTACCAGGCCATGACCGAGTCCGAGATGAACAGCAACTCGTCCAACAGCGGCGGGGAAGAGGACGATGATGATGAGGATGATGGCAGTGAGCAGGACGATAGGCATGGTGACCTGAGCGTAGACCTGGACAGCGATGTGGTCAGAGAGACTGTGGACTCTCTGAAGCTCCTGGCTCAGGGTCACGGCACCATGCTGCCTGAAGACGGATACCCAGAAAGCGCTGTGGTGAATGATGGGCTGGGCCAGGGAGTCAAGGGTCAGACAGAGGGCGGTGGGGAGGAAGTGTGTCTCAATAGTCTGGAGTGTCTGAGGAACCAGTGCTTTGATCTGGCCCGTAAGTTGAGTGAGACGCCACCATCGGACCGACCCATCTTGCACAGTAGTTACGTCCAACAAGCAGTGGACCAGCACGTGCTGCAACACCTGAACAGGTGAGATTCCTATTAACTCAGAAACAAGAATAACCCTAACCCAAAGACATCCTGAGACCAGATTTTTTACAAACCCAGATCAGAAAAGAATTGTCTTTTGAGAATAAAAATTGTCTTCTGATGAGTTTACATTAAACAGTTCTGGAGGTTCTGATGGTTCTGAAAACAAATGAGCTTCCCTGGATAACATGCCTTCATAATGTTTCCTCTGGTTTCCTTCACAAAGCAGACAGAAAGAGTAAAGTATCTTAACATCTGGCCAGTAGACAAATCAAACTGTTTTACTGCTGTTCGATAACTTCTGAGGTTGGTTTATAGAGTTACGTTTTAAAATGAGTTGAGTTAAAACCAGTAGCTAACACCAATTGTTAAACACCAGTACTTAAAACCAGTAGTTAAACACCAGTAGTAAAAACCTGTATTTAAACCCCAGTAGTCAAAATCAGTATTTAAACACCAGTGGTTGAAACAAGTAGTTATAACCAGTAGTTAAAACCAGTAGTAAAAACCAGTAGTAAACACCTTTAGTTAAACACCTGTAGTGGAACACCAGTAGTTAAAACCAGTAGTTAACACCTGTAGTTAAACACCTGTAATGGAACACCAGCAGTTAAAACCAGTAGTAAACACCTGTAGTTAAACACCAATAGTTAAAACCAGTAGTTAAACACCAGTAGTTAAACAAAAGTAGTTAAAACCAATAGTTATACACGAGTAGCTAAAACCAGTAGTTAAACACCAGTAGTTAAAACCAGTAGTTAAACACCAGTAGTTAAAAAAAACCAGTAGTAAACACCTGTAGTTAACGCCTGTAGAAAAAAACAGTAGTTAAAATCAGTATTTAAACACCAGTGGTTGAAACAAGTAGTTATAACCAGTAGTTAAAACCAGTAGTAAACACCTGTAGTTAAACACCTGTAGTGGAACACCTGTAGTAAAAACCAGTAGTAAACACCAGTAGTTAAACAACAGTAGTCAAAACCAGTAGTTAAACACCAGTAGTTAAAACCAGTAGTTAAACAACAGTAGTTAAACAACAGTAGTCAAAACCAGTAGTTAAAACCAGTAGTTAAACACCAATGCTTAAAACCAGTAGTTAAAACCAGTAGTCAAAACCAGTAGTTAAAACCAGTAGTCAAAACCAGTAGTTAAACACCATTGGTTAAAACCAGTAGTTAAAACCAGTAGTCAAAACCAGTAGTTAAAACCAGTAGTCAAAACCAGTAGTTAAACACCATTGGTTAAAACCAGTGGTAAAGACAAGTAGTTAAACACCAATAGTTAAAACCAGTAGTTAAAACTAATAGTTAAAACCAATAGTTAAAACCAATAGTTAAAACCAGTAGTTAAAACCAGTAGTTAAACACCAATAGTTAAATACCTGTAGTCAAGACCAGTAGTTAAACACCAGTAGTTAAACATCAGTAGTTAAAACCAGTAGTTAAACACCAATGCTTAAAACCAGTAGTTAAACACTAATGCTTAAAACAAGTAGTTAAACACCAGTAGTTAACCACCAGTAGTCAAAACCAGTAGTTAAACACCAGTAGTTAAAACCAGTAGTAAACACCTGTAGTTAAACACCTGTAGTGGAACACCAGTAGTTAAAATCAATAGTTAAATACCAGTAGTCAAAACCAGTAGTAAACACCAGTAGTTAACGCCTGTAGAAAAAAACAGTAGTTAAAAAACAGTAGTTAAACATCAGAAGTTAAAACCAGTAGTTAAACACCAGTAGCTAAACACCAGTAGTTAAAACCAATAGTTAAACACCAGTAGTTAAACAACAGTAGTCAAAACCAGTAGTTAAAATCAATAGTTAAAACCAGTAGTTAAACACCAATAGTTAAATACCTGTAGTCAAAACCAGTAGTTAAACACCATTGGTTAAAACCAGTGGTAAAGACCAGTAGTTAAACAAAAGTAGTTAAAACCAATAGTTATACACGAGTAGCTAAAACCAGTAGTTAAACACCAGTAGTTAAAACCAGTAGTTAAACACCAGTAGTTAAAAAAAACCAGTAGTAAACAC
>JAHUTJ010000307.1:27824-39674 GCA_036250325.1 Characodon lateralis | reverse complement strand
CCCATAAAGAAAACCTGAATACAAAAGTAAACAAACCTAACCACACTGACTGAAATAACTGGAAAGGAAACAGAAAATAAACTAGTAAACAAGAAGAGTGCAAAGGAACCAATAATATAACACAATTAAACACAAAGATACTAAAGAGAAATAAAACTAGAGAATCCAGGGAAGATCAAGAACTATAATAATTACAATAATAATAAACCATACCAAGTAATAAGAAAACAATCATAAAAGAACTTAATGAGGGAGGAGAACAACAAAACACCAGGAGGCAGTAGAGGGAGCAAAACAAACTAATAAACTTAATAGAAACAATTAGACAAAATAAGCCATCACAAGAAACCATAAAACAAAGTCCAAAATGTCACTCCGTGACACTTTGTTTAATGTGCACATATAGATGGGGTGCATCAGAGTCATGTCTTCGAGTGTGATGTTCAGCTCCACCCAACTAGTGATGCATGATCGGTTTTGGGTGCGACTGGTGATGCTTACATCACAAGCGTTGGCCTGAAATGGTTCATTGAAGGAGAGCATGGCTCTACTCACCTCCTCAAACATGATTGAGCACATCAGGTTGATCTCTGTTCCTATTTTAACATAGAAACTCAGTTGGAAACGTCCTCCTATCATGATCAGACAGTATAGACAACGTGCATGTCCATTTTGGTTCAGTTTACCTGAGAACCTTGGAAAGATGGTTTGTGGTGTTTCTCCTGGGGAGGTCCCAAGGGGTACTTGGAGTTTCCCAGGTTTGTCTCCCCATCTGATCAGGTCTCTTCTGTCACCATCTTACGTAAGCCATCCTCCATCTCTTTCCCCAGAATCCCTTTTGCGTGTCGGTTCCACCCTTTTCCATCAGGTTTACCTTTAGGCTTCACGTGATGGTCAGGTCGTCTGTTCGACCGGAAGTAGTCCAGCAACTTTGACTGTGGTTGGTTTTCAGTACCATCCCCCCGGTCCAGCTGACCAAACCTACATTGTTCCCTGAACCTGTTCTTCACATGGGTTCTGGTTGAAGGCATTTCCTGATCTTCCAACGCAAGGCTGTTCCTTTCTGCCTGTATCTGTAAAACCCTAGCCTCGCCCTCTGATTCCTTGGTCGGGCGAGCACGTGTTTCCCACGCCATCTGGGCATATTTGCGGATCTCTTGCATGCCCATGGTCTTTGTTCTGCAATACATAGTAACATCGCATCGCACACTTTCATGAAGGTTGTGGAGGAACAGGGATTTAAAAGCATGTTCCTCCTCAATGCCGGGAGCATTGCATCCTTGGAAGTNCGGATCTCTTGCATGCTCATGGTCTTTGTTCTGCAATACATAGTAACATCGTATCGCACACTTTCATGAAGGTTGTGGAGGAACAGGGATTTAAAAGCATGTTCCTCCTCAATGCCGGGAGCATTGCATCCTTGGAAGTAAGCAGCTCTCAAGCGCCGGTAATACTTCCTGGGTGCTTCGCTTTTCTTTTGCTGGATAGCAAAAGCACCAAGTGTGGCGGAGGCCCGGTCCATGTACACAGAATATTCTTCCCTTAAAGCTTTGCAAAGGGTTGAATAACGGTCTCGGACTGTGAAAACATGGACGCTCCTGGATGTTGTCTTCCAGATGAGCTTCAGTTTTTCCCGTGCTGATGGGCAATACAAATCTAGAAGACAGCGTTCAACTTCCCTAAGATAATCATCAATATTCAATTCTGCATTATTATGGTCGAAACACTCTATGTCTTTGGCCAGAGACTCAAGCTGGCGGGTATGCAATCCACTCTCAGGGATTGGTGTCGACCCATCTGAGTCATCATCGGAGAGTTCACTCCGGCTGTACTCAGGGTGTATCAGTGCATCACACCTCATCCTCGGAGGAGGCAGTGGAGGCTGCTCACGGTACAATTACCTTCTTTTTCAAGGGGGCTGCATTGTCTAATGCATCACGCAATGATGAAGTAACACTATAAACAAGAGAATCAATTTGTGAAGGGGAAGAAACAAAATTATTGCCCTCCACTGTGCTTTTGTGTGATAATGAGGAAATTAAAAGTGGAACAGATTCTTTAAAGGTTGTTACAGCATTGTCTGATAATGATCTTCTATAATGAGATTTTCTTTCAGGTGTGGAGTACTCTGTTAAATCAAACTCAAAGGTCATTAAAAAATGGTCAGACAGGACAGGGTTATGAGAAAATATTGTTATGTCTTTACTCTCAATGCTATGTCAGCACAAGTTCCAGAGAATGAAGACAAAGGTGGGCAGGTTTGTTAATGTTTTGAGCAAAGCCAATTGAGTCTAAGATAGCATTAGTTAAACGCTATATTTAGGCTATCATTCGTGTCAACATGAATTTTAAAATCCCCCACTATAATGACCTTATCTGTATTTAACACTAAATCAGATAAAAGGTCTGAAAACTGATCTAAAAATTGAGAGTAAGGGCCTGGTGGACGGTACAAAACAACAAACAGAAGTGGTTTTAGTGCTTTGCAATTTGGATGAGGAAAACTAAGGATTAAATATTCAAAAGAGTTGTAGCTATTAATTGGTCTGGGACTAATCAACAAATCAGACTGAAAGATGGTTGCTACTTCTCCTCCTCGGCCAGTATTTCGAGGAATGGGAAAAGTTAAATAATTAGCAGGAGTTGACTCATTTATAGTAACATAATCATCTTGCTGCAGCCAGGTTTCTGTGAGGCAAAATAAATCAATCTGATTGTCACAAATCAGGTCACTAACTAGCAAAGTCTTTGAAGAGAGAGATCTTATGTTCAGTAAGCCACATTTAATTGTTTTATTTTTCTTTTTAGTCTGAGTTGTGTTTATTTTAATTAGATTTTCCTGATTTCCTCCTTTTAGACAATTTTTTTATCTTTTCGATTTTGGCTGTGGGTGAGACACTGTCTTAATAGGGTAATGGGTGGGTAGCAGTACAGAAGCTGCAGAGAGGAGTGTTAAACTACGACCCTGCTTCCTGGTCTGAACCCTGGGTTGTGTGGAAATATAAATGCATTATTATTAGTAGCTAAGACTAAGATATATTTGGGACTTTGCTGTTTATAGATTAATTTTTATCAGGAGTTTTAGTTATGCTTTTGATAGTTAGGAAAAAAACCTTAACAGTAGCCTCTAGTATTTAACACAATGAGTGTTTATTATTCAAGGTTAAAGCTTGTAGGTGTTTTCTGTCTGGATCGTGAGAAGCCAGCAGTGTATTGGGGAGGCATGCTACTCCTCTCCCTGAAGATTCCTGAAGACATGTGGAAACAATTCTTTATTAAATGGTGAAATGTATCTCTGTTTTTTTATGCTGTTGCTGGGGAGACATCCACAGACAGAATGATTGTGTATGTGTACTGCATAGTAGCGTGGGTTATAAAATGTAATGTAACGCAGCCCCCAGTGAGACAACACACAGAGGTTTCCAGGTAGCAGTGTAAGTGTGATGTCTCCCTCTCTGAATTCAGATTGGTTTTGATAAACTTGNCCCTCTCTGAATTCAGATTGGTTTTAATAAACTTGTGGAAACTACAACTGATCTCTGACTGAGGATTGTCCTTTGGGGTGCCAAATAAAAAGAGTCGATGAGAGGTGAGGAGTAATGTAAGAGTTAATGGACGGCCAGTAAAGTTTTCCTACCTCGACAGTTTGGTGCAGTGACCTGGATTTGGCACTAACTAAAGGATAATTAATTGACTTCAAGGCAGACGTCGTTCTACAACACCACAGGGTCGAGATTGAAAAAGAGCGTCCCACTGAGTGGAAGGGTTTGAGGCCCTCCGAGCGCGCAAGCTATATATCCTAAGTGTTGTATTTGTCTAACTGGATTTACTGTGCATATGAGTGAGAAGAGAATAAAATTGAGTGGCTGCGAATGGCTGTGAATGGCTGCACTTGAATGTGAGTGATTGTAGAAGCGGTTATAATCTGTACTGCCATAGAATAATGCATAAGAGGTGAAGTGATTGTAGAAGCTGTGATTTTATTATAACCTGTATTGCCATAGAGGTGACAAAAAAAAGCGTAACATAGTGTAATAAGATAACAGTTGAGCAACATGGAAGGAGAAATTGATGGGGAAAAGAGTGATGATGGATGGGGAAGAGGTCCCTGGCAACCGTTGTCAGATCAGGTAACTGTGCTGGCAGGATTTATGGAAAAACATGAGAAAAAGTCAAAGAAGGAAGTTCAGAAAACTATAGAAAAGATCAAGGAGGTGATTGTTGAAGGAGGAGGAGGAATGGATGACAGGGAACTGTTAGGTAGATGGTTGAACCGAGAATATAAGAGGCATCAGAAGGATAAAGACAGCTGGTTGATTAAAGCTGATGAGAAAGGAGGACTTGGTGGAAGAAAGTGTTGAGCACAGTGTGGCTTCTGGCAGTGATTGGTTGAATGAAAGAGCTAAAGTAGGGCCTGAAACAGAAGCACAAGAAACGCTTAGACTTTTCAGAGGGGTTACACAATTGGAATCAAAAGTGCATGATTTATATGAGAAAGCTTCTCAACAGATAAAAGAAAAACAGTTTAAAGATTCTGGGAGAAGACACACCATGACTACTCGTAGCCAGAGCGGTCAATCCAGATTTCAATGTCCGTTGTGGACCTCATCAGCAGGAATGACAAAATATGTCCCTTTTTCATTAGGAGATGTACATGCATTAGTGGATAAGTTGCCACCTATTGCAGGATGTGGACGTGTCTGGTTACAGGAATTAGATACATTGACTAAAGGCATGACACTGGCCTTGGGTGACTTTAGNCTTTTTCATTGGGAGATGTACAGGCATTAGTGGATAAGTTGCCACCTATTGCAGGATGTGGACGTGTCTGGTTACAGGAATTAGATACATTGACTAAAGGCATGACACTGGCCTTGGGTGACTTTAGCAATTTTGGGGCAATCTGTGCGTCACTCGGTTGCTAGAGAAATAGAACAGAATGCTGATTGCAGTAAGGACCCTGATGACACACCCCTGACACGTGTAATGACAACCCTAGGGAAGGCCAGAAGAAATCAGCATCCGCCCCCGTTGCAGTCCCTCAATTCGATTGGGACCCTAATCAAAGAGCACATTAGTGCTGCAGTGGACACGTGGATGAGACATACAGGAGTTAAAGGGTGACGGGACAGGAATGGGAGAGCTGTTTAGAGAAGCCATATTAAAAGGAGTTCCTGTTGAGGTGTGTCAAAAGATGAAAAATAATCATGATTTGCAAGGAACAGACTTCACAAAGTGGGAAAAACATTTAATTCACCATTTACATACAGCTCAGGAGGCAGAGAAAAAGAAAAAAGAGGAGAAAAATCAGCTACAGAACCAGCTCCTTAAAGTGCAGCTGCAAGAGGCCAAAGAGAAATTAAGTAAGAGAAAAATTGATCAAACTGAAAATGTAATGTTAGCTGCTGCTCAACCTGTTCCTCCTGCTGCACACACCCTATGTCACCATCTATGATTGATCAGTGGCAAGGAGGGGAATCCCCCCCCCTCCACCCTATCCATTTTATAATTACAGGTGCCGTGGCCCCGGTCGTGGAGGCGGATGGCATGTTGGTAGTCAGCGTGGTCATGGTGGATGGTGTGGAGCACCCAGAGGAAGGGGTGGAGCCAGCAGGGCACTGGGAGATGTGTGCTACAACTGCGGTCAGTCTGGACATTGGGCACAAACCTGCCCCAACTGGGGGTCACAGCAGGGAGTACCAGGACTTACGGTCCCCCCTAATGCAGGTATGGCACTTCCCCCACCCCTGCAGGGCCAGTATCCACAGATTGGTGGACACCCATCTTACAGCCCATACTGACGCTCCTGAGGAGAACCTATAGGCAGCGTGGGCACAGCAGACCCCATGTTGCCTGCAAAGGTGGGAGAGAACTGTCTGAATTTTTTAGTGGACACTGGAGCTACTTATTCCACCATAACACAGCAACCTCCTAAACCACTGCTCTCTACCAAGACTGTTTCTGTGATGGGCTTCTCAGGGGCTGCACAAATGCTGCCTGTGACTGTACCACTTCCTGTTCAGACTGGGACTCAGAGAGTAACTCACCCTTTTGTGTGTTCACCCAGCACACCTGTTAATTTGCTGGGCAAAGACTTATGGGAGTATCAGTGCTGTGTGGTACTGATGGGTTAACGGTAACTTTTCCAGATGGTTCCTCTTTGGCATGTGGACAAATGCTTCAACATGGACAATATCTTTTACAGCCAGTTGCAGAGGAATATGCTGACATCTACCGGGGACTGCTGACCTCACCTTCATCTCCAAGCAGCATCTTCTCTGTGTATCAGCTGTGGGATTCAAAGTCTCTGCCTGATCCGCCCCATGTCACTCTGTTCAACGACCGTTGTCACACTGAATGGTACCATTTAATGAAACAGTAGAAGGTAGGACATGGTTCATTTCATCCAAAAATATTTATGTGGCTCCCGAGGGTGTGGCTGCAACAGTTGATTTAACACCTGAACAAGCAGAATGGTATTTACTGTCAGATGAAGCTGCGCGGGAATATAACTTTGTAGACATGAAAAATCTGCTTGATTTATCTGACATCGCTTAATTTCAAACGTGCTCCGACGTGTTCGGAGTTTTCCGCTCCCACTGTAGTAACTGCCGGCTCGCCTCGCCAGCCTCGCCAGCCTTACGGTGGGTCGAGCTAGCCCGGTAGAGATCGGACCGAACTATCGGCACTGAGCTCCTGCTGCCAGTCATCACAGTGAACATTAAACACAAGTGATTTCTAACAGTTTATGTTAGTTTTATTTTAATGTATTGTGTCATTTGTTCATGTAAATCGATTTGACATTACAGGTGATATTAAAGTTAACCTGAATAAATGGACAATTTTATGTAATCCTACCGTATCGCTGGAGAGTGTGATTGAGAATAAATAAGNAAAAAATTTGCTATATGTGTTTTTAAAAGTGTATTTATAATTCAGCTAGCATTATAATTCGTGATTCCAGGTACAGCTGAAGAGAAATACACTTTCAAATGCAAGCAAATCTCAGTACAGAAGTGAAAAGTTTGAAAGAACTTGTTTTAGGCATTTGCATAGAAATATTTTAATATGTTCTGCAAATTAAGACAAATGGAAAATTAAAAAACGCTTTTTTTACACTGATATTAAGCAATATGTTTTTTATTTTGTTGTTTTTGTTGTTTAGGGACAAAGGAGCAGACGGGCCAGTTTATTAAGCTCAGGGGTGAGAATGACCACCTTTTTACTGGAGCTAAAAACTCAGCCATCGTGGCTTGGAGGTACAATAACAACATTCTTTGCAGTCAGTTTCTGTCCAGTTTCAAAAACTCCTATCTTTCTAACTTTCATAAATATCCATCCAGTGATTAACATACTTCTTTTGGTTTTCCCTCTTTCCTTTTGCTTGTTTAGGACAATTCTGGAGAAGATGGGCCAACAGGGGAAGGTCACCCCCTTGCAAGCCAAAAAAAAAGTGGGACAATATGAAAAAGAAATATAAAGTTTGTTCAGAACTTCTCATGTCACACACAAATAAAAATATTTCTAAGAGTTAATATCACCTGTAAGGTCAAATCGACTTACATGAACAAATGACACAATACATTAAAATAATACTAACATAAACTGTTAGAAATCACTTGTGTTTAACGTTCACTGTGATGACTGGCAGCGGGAGCTCAGTGCCGATAGTCCGGTCAGATCTCTACCGGGCTAGCTCGCCCACCGCCGGTAGGGCTGGCGAAGCAAACCGGCAGTTAACACGGTGGGAGCGGAAATCTCCGAACACGTCGGAGCACGTTTGAAATTAAGCGATGTCTTGATAAATCAAGCAGATTTTTCACGTCTACACAGTTATATTCCCGCACTAAAAACATTGTAGAAGTTCATTTGTGTCACAGAAAGTGTAATTTTTCACAGTTTACTCACAGCTTTTGCCACTATGGTCTGCCATGGCTGCCCCTGTTTGACCAAACTGCTTCGACCCGCAATGAATCATGGGAAAAGATGGACCGTGAAGGATACTCAAAACGCATCCTTCAAATCGGGCAAAAGAAGGACACATTTGTCGGCAGCATTTGACAGACCTTCTGCGCCGCGCTGTGACGTAATCGGCCCACAAGTACGCACTTGGAAGGATCCAGCCCCTGAATTGGGACACACCCTCGGCCTGCACATGGATCCTCCTTCTTCCTGTTTATTGACCAATAGTAGAGGAGCTGGAGAGAAGAAGGCAGCCCTCCTCATTTGCATAATGAAGCAGAAATGTATACGGTAAAGGAAAAAGAGAGACGAGGAAATGTCAAAAGAACAAAGGCATGTGTAAGGAAAAGGAAAAAGAAAATATATATATTTCTGCTTTTATTTTTAATTTTGTCAGGATCGGTCCTCCACAGAGGCGTGGCGCAGAAAGACAGTTACTTCAGTTACTTGCTGCAGATTTGCCAGCTGCACCTACATGATGCCAGATACTACCGCATCCCATAGGTGGTCTACTGGACTGAGATCCGTTCTGACCCACAGTCATGTTTAAGAAACCAGTTTGAGATTATTTCTGGGGGCTTTGTGACACAGATCATTATCCTGCTTGGTGTAGTCAACAAATAGTGGGTACAATGCACTTATAAAGTTCAGCCACACTCAGGTAGGCTGTGGTGTTTAAACTCTACTCAGATGGTATTTATTGGCCCAAAATGTACCAAGAAAATATTCTGCATTATAGGGGAATTAAATCATTACTACAAGCCTGAATTGTTGATGCTTTCAAGTTGCTTACTCCAGGCTGTGGTCTTACCATCAGAATGTTGCAGCTGAAATCAAGAATCATCAGACCATGCAGGGCTTTCCCAGTCTGTTATTGTCCAAGTTTGATGAGCCTGTGGGAATTGTAGCCTCGGTTTCCCATTCTAAGCTGACAGGAGTCTTCTGCTCCTTCAAGGTTCAACGTGTGATGGTATTCTGAACACTATGTAGATTATTTGAGCTACTGTTGCCTACTGTTGTCAACCTATTTTCATCAACTCAACTGCTGCTCAAAGGAGATTTTCTCTTTTTCTGACCATTCTTCAAAAACAGTTCCAGTTGTTGGTGAAAATCCCAGTAGATCATCAGTTTCTGAAAAACTCAGACCATCCCGCCTGGCACCAACAACCAGGCCACGTTCAAAGTCACTTAAAAATCCCCTTTTCTACCCCATTCTCATGCTGGATTTAAACTTCAGCATTAAGATGATGCCTGTTTCGCTATTTGTTTCAAAAAGCAAATAAAAAGGTGTACCAAATAAATTGCTGATCTCTATCCTTGTATGAATTCTCAAAAAAGTAACATTCGGTTATTTTCATACTACCCTTGTAAAATAATATTTTCCAATTTTGATAAAAAAAACTAAACTAAACACAGTAACGGACCATACCTGTGGTACCGGCAAACACGTCACTCTGCGCCGTCTCGTCTGAGATGATGGCAGCTGAGGCAGCGTCGCTTGTTGGCGCACGATCAAAGGTCAACGTGCTAGAGGTAGCAAACTGTCCTGACGGGGACACTGTGACTGTTAGAAAAAGGCACACATGACACACAATAGTTTCCAGGATATTTCATACTTCACAATAACTCAAGTGCAAAACTCCTGGAAAGATCTCAAAGGTCCCTCACACTGCAGTGTAGTAACTATAAATGTATGACCATTTACACAATATTTAATGGACACCATGCAAGATCAGCGGTCTGCTCAGAATGTGTCAAGAATAAGTTGCGGGAACAGAAAAATAGCTTTTCTTTCTTGCAGCCCTGGTAGAGGGGACTTTGTTTCTGTTCTTGTTGTTCATGTTAAAGCCTTCAATCTCAAAGACCTTCAGAACATTTAATTGACTAAAATGTTATATTTGAACTCCCACTGAGTGTATCTGGGTTATTGATGTGATCACACTGCAAAACATGTTTCAAGCAGAATCTCTAAATTGATGGGTAACCCGACTTTACTACTTTCAATAAGACAATTCACACAGATATTGTAATATTTTCTCAAACACAAATTTAACTAAGTTTTTGAAATCCTGGAGCCGTCTTGTCAGTACAGTGGAACTTAAATATAACACACTACAAACAAAATACAGTAATGTGTTGTTTTATCTGCCAGGACACCACAGTATGTAAATACAGTGCCTATATAACCAATAATTTCAATGATTTATGAAAATTACAACTGGGTCCACAAGTTTGAATTTACTGGCTATTTTCTGTAATCCACCAACTCAAACCTACAAATACAACCTCATATCTCCACAAGAATTTTGATAAATGCCCTTTAGCAAAGCATGCTGTGTAAAACAGACCCCCAGTATAATACTGCCACCACCAAATGTTCACATTTCTTTCTGTAAACATACTTCATAGCACTGGGGTCACATAACTAATCCTTGTCTGGCCATAAAACTTTCCTCTAGAAGGGATTCAGCTTATTCACAAGGACAGCTGGAAATTTCAATCTACATTAATGTTAGGATTGTCGGAGCAGAGGCTTCTTTTTTGGTCCACGCCCTCTAAGTCGGTGTGAATGTGAAACTCCTTTCAAAGCGGACAGTGGAACTGGTGTTTAAGCATGTTGTCAGTTCATGGCAGGCTTGAATCTTGGTTCCCGTTAGTTCTAACCAATTGTTTTTCCTCTGACAGTCACAGTTTGGGACAGATGGTTGAAACGTGGGGATGACAATGATCTTAAATTACACTCCTTTTGAAATTGATAAAGCAGGCTAACAATAAGCCCTGACCTCAAAACCAAATTTGTGAACTATGCTTAATAGTCAAGCCAAAGAGTGTTCAAATATTAACCGGAAATGACACCAGAACCTTGTCTATGGGTATAAAAATGTGTGGTTTCTCTGTAACTTGCTAAGAGACCATATGTTAGTGTGTATGTAATTATATCATGTCTGTACGTATGATTCAGATTGTGGATTTTCAATACATTCAAACCTGTATAAAGAATTCTTGTTTTTACAAACTACTGAAGTTGTTAGTTGTATAGTCAGTCCATCTTAACAGAAAACTGTCCTAAATTAGTGATATTTATGCCTGGGATTATTGTATGTACACCTCTCATTGGCCTCACAATCCATCCATCCATTTTCTATACCCGCTTCTTCTGTACTGGGTCATGGGGGAGCTGGTGCCTATCTGCAGCAGTCTGCAAGCGAGAGGTGGGGTACACCCTGGATAGGTCGCCAGTCCATCGCAATATCCTCATCGCAAAATATGTGCTCTTGATTTTTGGCAGTAAATTTCCCCCATAGATAAGAGCTATGTTGCTTGGGCTCAAATCATAAACCAGTTAAAAGTTAATTTATTCTGAGCCATTAATCACACATGAAAGGTTATTCCTGCAACATACATGTGGTTCCTGGAGTCAGTTGGATGTTCTTTAGGGGGCTGAGATCCTTCTTGACTGGTACAACTGGAAGCTCATTGTCCTTCTTCCGTCTCTTGTAAGGGACAAAGAGGCGGACAGGGCCGGTCTGGACAAAAAAAGCATCCATCAGCATTTGTGCATTAAATGAGTGCTGATGAGATTATTGAGACAAACACCATTTTAGAAGATTTGGTTTCTTTCTTGTTTCAAACTGCATTTTTGAATAAAACATTCAATGTGACTTCTAGTCTTGTCTGAACCAGTTAAACGGTTCATGCCTCAGCAACTGGAGTGTAGCAATAATAAGACATTGTATTGTATGACATGTATTTTTTTATTCATTTCTTCTGCTTACTGATTGACACAGTGTCTGTTGCCGGACCCTTCTCCTGTTCTGCTGCATGCAACGCTTGCCTGCAGACACTGCATCTGGCGGAGCTCCTCTAGATGGCGGGAGCATGTCAGAA